>JARQTH010000586.1:485223-662454 GCA_030142595.1 Trachelus iudaicus
AAAAAACCCCCAAAAACGAGTCCGCCCCCCCCCCCCCCCCCCCGACCACGTGGATCATCGAGAGGATTTTCCAGCAAGGGACACATCGGATCATTAAGAAGTGGAAGACACACGGATCGTCTCGACGCTTCCCTTAGATTAAGGTGAGTTCACAGTCCTTTATTTTTCTTCTTCTCTTCTTTCCTACTCGGTTCATCCAACTGATGGCAGACGCTCCGCTCAATCCTCTCCAGCTTGGTAATTTCATCTTTCGAGGTAATCAGCCTCCCATGGGTTTCACCGAACGCGCAATGGTAAAAGGCCGACGCAGGTTGCATTGTTTAAGGGGGAAACTCCCACAGCCGCTAGTTAGTGCGGTTTAACGAGAGTTCCCCTGGTGAATCGAGTAAATCGAGAAAAAAAAAAAAAGGCAAGAGGTGCCTACGTGCAGGGTAGCTAATTGTAAATTAGCCTTAAACAGTTATCGATCCAGCGGCTGTATCGACGGTATCTTTCTGCTTTTTTAAATATCCTCCTCAAAAACTGGTATCCAGAAAGTTGTTGCTGCGGGATCTAAGATAAGGACTTTTCTTATCGAACGGTCATCCATCGGCATTTGACTTCGTTTAATGGCCAGTTTTGTTATTATTCTTATCGTTTAATATATAATCCACACGGTTCGACGTTATCAAAGAATTGGAACGATTGCGATATAGGTGGTAGGAGGTACCAATCGCTTCTCGGTTCTCGTATCGATAAATATCGATCCTATCGATCGTATTTACACAGTGCACAGAAGTCGAGTGAAATCGACTTTAAGCCCAGAAAAATCGTGCCCGATGATACTACTCGTTACGATAAGAGAAACTCAAGTGTCTCAACGTTGGTACTCCATGCGGAAGTTGTATACGGCTGATAATCGCGCGTCTGTGTGCGTGCGTGTACGACGGCGCGATAAACGTGACTTCACAATGATCTTTCGCGATTCCCTTTATCGATCGATTATAGAAATCTCAAACAGAAACCTACACTGGCTCTTGGGTAATCGAGATTACGAGCAGACTTTTATTTGTTACATTTATGTTTGATCATGTCACATGATTACACATGCACGATCGACGATTGATTGGCTTTGAGAAAAATTTTTTTTTTTATTATGAAATAACGACGCCACCTAATTTACGCACTATCGGTATTGGTCGTGAGACGGTAACAGTCGTCTGCTTATCCTTAGGCTACGTTCACACTGCCGATCAGTTACTCGAAGCTCCAGTGGAAGTCGACACCGTCCTCAGGTAATACGTAAATACGAGCGACACTTTGTGCGATTTATATTGCAGTCCGACTCCTCCATTCTGATCGTTACGAAGCTTCTAGAACTTTCTGGAACATTTACGCTTCTCGTTCTGTCTCGACGTATACGTACAGTAGGATCCTCTCTTTTTTTCTTGTTACTTCCTTTCCTTATGGCTGTATCTCCAATGGGCGACATTTTCCAGTTACTGTTCCTCCCTTTCCCTCTTTACTTCGTTTCTACACTCCGTCCCTCCGCGCCGAGACACTTCGCGGCTAACTTCACTCGTATCGCCGTTATACGACTTGAAAACGCTTTTTTAACGTGTAAATAAATTCGCGCTTCGCCGCAGTGCGGCGCTGCCGGTCGTTCGCGTGAATTTCATGAACCTCGTCACATTCGAAAGCTACTCGCCTCAGCCGCGTGACACGTGACGTCCCCTTGACTACGTGCCTGGAACGTCTCCGCTCGTACGCGCTGTTTATATACTTTCAGGGCTTTCATGAATTTCCATTTTGAGCGTAAATAACGAGACTCAAAAATTTCTTGGATCTAATCGGCAAACAGTGTGAACGTGGCTTGCTACGCGCTCGGTTGACTGATTAGACCTGACTTATGTAAGACCAATATCAATGATAAGAAATTATGTATGATACGCGTTCCTTTAACTCACTTCACCGGGCACTCGCTTCGGTGACATTGATTTACAGGCTTAACTTTGGAACGAAGAGGAGGAAAAAGAGAAAAAAAATTTAACCACTCAAAGAAATATTATTTCTTGTCTATCGAACCGTACGATAGGTACGTGCTTGTGTCAGATATACTATATCGTTATCTGCAATTTACACTGGAATGAACTTTTTTTCTTCACGCACTGTGTTTACGCGCGTCTCGTCGTTACGCGACTCGAGTGCGTCCGACAGAAAATAGCGATAGATAACGGCACGCAATTCTTTCGACCAGAGAGACGGATCTGTGGGAATTAAGATACGAGAGCTGACAGCTGGGATTTCGTGCGAAAGCTGAAGATAAATGATTCGATTAAATAATGTACGCGTATATACATATGTCAGAGAGCACGTGGTCCTATGTGTTTACCTTCCTGTCACTCCTGCATTTGACGTTTACGGCTTCCAGTGGTAAAATTTTTTGCTCGCAAAGCCATCGTACATTTTATTTCTCCGAACATCAATGAATTTGTGAAACAGATGAAAAGTCCAAATTTTTCATTTTCATTCCTCTATCTGACTCGCGCCCGGTTTTTATTCTTCTTACGTCTTTCTCTTGATTCATTTTTCTTCTTCTTCTCTACCCGCTCCTCGATGTCTCCTCGTAACTTGTAACTAGTAACTCTGTAACTTGATTCCTAAAGAATATCCCAAGCATTCGTGGTATCTCTTTTTTTATACCGGATAAGCAATTAAAAGATTTCAATAATAATTGAATGATACTTCTTATCACTCGTATCGTGTATATCGTACAAACAGGTTGCTAATGAATGTTACGCGTTGCGATAAGCTCTCGCTCTCGAAACTGTTGACTGCAGCACGTCGAGTATCGTGGAAACGTGCAGCGAACCAGCGTAGCGGGGAATACTCGAGACTTTATCGCAGCTGTAACAATAGTAGTAACAATAATAGAAAGAGTAGCAGTGTCAATCGTAAAGTAGGGATGGCAGCGAGTAATAACTTATTCGGAGAGTTGCAGTGCAGCACGTAATAAAAAGAAAATAATTTCAACGTTAGCCACCAGTGATGAGTCAGTTTATGGGTCCTTAAGACCCTGTTAACAATAACTTTGCACAAAGTTATGGGTTACAGTGTGCTTATTGATCGTATAAAAAGTTAGTGCGAATATACTATGGATGCTGCGGATACGCGTATATTTGAATTTAGGACAAACAATTTTTTTTTCGATGTAATTTAGGATTATGGATATTTGTAGGGTTATTCGTGACAAGGGTATCATCCGAAGGTGATCTTATCATAGGAATGGACCGGCTAACTTCGGATGGTGAATTTTTCGTGAATAACTTTCTAGTTACTCGGGACTGGCGTATGCGAAAAGTTAAGGGATTCTTGTCTTGTGGTTCTGATCTTGCAAGTTGGTCCATACGCTCTTCCTGAAGAGTAGACCGAGGACGGGGGAAGGTTAAATTTATTGTAATTTTCTTACCCCTATCGTCCCATGTGTCTTACTCTGGAACTCTCGTGCGGTATCGAGGGACCAAGAAATCTGAAGATTTTCGAGCAGGACCTCGGAAGTCAAAAAGGACTGCAGGGACCCAAAACGGGACGGATGCTGCGTATCTTAAGTATGTCGGTATAGTAGAAATATTCTAAAGATTTTTTTCGCTCTGATTTGACTTCGCGTAATCTTCTTGGTCTCGATGGCCCTTTTTTGAATCTTGACAAAGCCGATACTTGATTCGCGGTTATCGCTTGATTTCTTTTCATTGATAAGAATACCACGAAACATCCTCAGGGTGTCCTTGGGACTGTCTTCGAGGACTCGTTCGGATATCTGCTTGTCTGTACATAAATTATACATATACAAAATATATGTATAAGATTTCACATAAAAAAATGGGCATATATAATATATATAATTTTCAACCATATTCCAGAACGTAAACAATGATTTCCATTGTATTTCCAAAAAGCATATTTACTACGTTCGTTTTTATTACGTAAATCGCATTTTTTACGCGATCAAAAAAAAAAATCGGAATTCACAGCTGAGACGTTACGCGTATCCAGACCTCGTATAGGTTCGTCCCCATATTCTCCTCGCGTTCGATATTCTATCTGATCCTATCTAAATTACCGGTACCATTTGACTTTTTCTTTATGTCTTCGAGAACAAAAAAGTATCCGCCACCGCTCAGTGACGCGAACGAGAATCCGGTATCTTCGTCGAGCGGAACGTTCCAGAAGTGTCATCCGGCATTTTCCCTCCATCCTGACGGACAGTCTTCCAGGCTTTACCGTCCCGGTAGCCATTTTTATATTTCGCGCCATCCCACCGCTTACTTTTCCGTAATGGACCGCGTCCATCAGGCTGCAGTCCGTCGTCCAGGATTTATACATATATAGAAAAATGTAACTATATATATATATATATACCTTCTCGCTCTCCACTCCGTAAGTACATGGTCACTTTGAGACGCGGATAGGGGTAGAATAAAAATGAAGGAGCTCCCAAGAAGCGGGTGGGTTACTTTCAGTGCTTTCAAGCTATTGCGATACCTCCTTGCGATATTCATAAGGAAAATGTAAGAGCTGACAAGAGCTCTACGTTGGATATTTAACGCAGACTTTATATTTCTGACTTTCACGTAAACTGTGCTCGTTAATTTTCTATTAGGCAATCACGTCCGTTGATCGAATGACGTAAAATTAATTTTTAGTAAACGCCACTGTATACGTGCGTGTGTGCGTGACCACGTTAAGCTATATGGTCACGCGTAAAGTCAAGGATGAAAGAGTCGTAGATAAAGGAGAGTGAGAGTGAGTGAGAGAGAGAGAGAGAGAGAGAGAGAGAGAGAGAGAGCGATATAAAGAAATTACGACATCGTTCCACAGCTATTGTGACCGTTCCAGCTTAATTGATAGTTATTGCCTGGATCAATTAATGCATACCTGATTAACACATACCACGTACACGTACGCCCAGATTGGTACTAATCCCAACCCTGTGTACTTTGTATCGATCGTCCATTTACTCCTGCGTCCCGTGTACTCTCCTCCCCTCTGCTCCCGCTACCGCCGCTCCATGATTCTCTTAAAACACGATTAATGGCTTTCCAATGAAAACAGGATTGTTTCGTTAAACTGGTGCACTGCTAGAAATGTATGTCGCAGTCGTTTTGTTTTGATTCGCGATTGCGACATCTTTTCCAGGAATTACGAGGCCAGTCAAAACAAACGGCCGAGGCTAGGTTCTTCTTGGTGCGTCGAGTGGGGTAGGGGGCCTGGGGGCCCGGGGGTGGGGAAGCGCTTACAGTAGCACAAATTGTCTACGTTGCTTGCAGCTTTTGTTCAAGCTTGTCCAAGGACTGTTTCATGATTTGTAGACCAAAAGTATTGTTAACTTCGGAGACGAATCCTGTTTGTACGAATTTTCGGAACTCTATGAGAGTTCTCCTGCTTTCGTTTGTTACGTCAAGCACTGTGACGTAAGCCGAGCTCTCCGTCGAAAGCACGTTGGTATAGAAACTGACGAAATTAATTGGACGGTGTTTCGCAAAGGCAACTAAAAACACGGCGGGAGCAGCCAGTCAAAATCCTCTAACGTTTCTTCTCTTACTAGACCAAATTTACTTGCAATTAGTTTCCTTGTGTGTCTCTCTCTCTCTCTCTCTGTCGCTTGCGATCCGCTCTACTTCTGTCTCCGTCGCTCGCATTAATTCGGCGTCTCTCGACAGAAAATGTCGTGCTCGCGTTGATATTCCAGGGACGTTTTCACGCGCTTACAAATAATCCCGAGGGAACGACTAAAAGGCACATGCAGACAGACAGGATATATGGGTCTCTTGAATGTCCAGAATTAAAAGCACCCTTAGAATTTTTACCCTCTAACGAATCACAGGGGTTGCACGTATTCAGCGTCACAACTGCAGTAATACCTCAATCAGCCGTTTTTGAATAATGTATTCGTATCACGTAATGTTCACCCCCTTCTCTACGTTCGGATCCTCTTAGCCACCCCTATCTCCATTTGAATTTCATTCCTGTCACTCTTCACCTTTTTTCTTTTGATCATTTTTTTCTCCTTTTCTCTCTCTCTCTCTCTCTCTCTCTCTCTCTCTGTTCTGCACTAACCACCAATTAATTTGTCATACGATAATCCAACCTTCACGCAGACATTTTATACTCGCCGCGATGATCGCGGCCTCCCCCCTAGCGCCCCTCTCAAAATTTTACTCTTGAAAAATTGTACTTTGTACCTAATGAGAATTTCGGTCCCACTGAATGTTGACTGATACCCTCTACCCTCTGGCTCTTTTAGCTTGTATAGGAAGCCGCGGGCGTATAACTACCCTCGACGTACCACTGCGGTTAATTAGGCCTCGAAACAGAATTTGCACGATTTTTTGGGGTCACGTGTTGACCCTGATACCGTATGAAAACGTGAAATTCGGGTCGAGTACTCGAGCACCCTTAGCTGGCAAGAGTGTACTTCTCATAATGTATATAAATTTACAGCGCTATATGTGATTTGCATGTAGATCCTTTTAGCGTATACATATATGGGTAAATGGTTCAATTTTCATACCGGTCAATTTATAAGATCCGAATTACTCCCGTACTATTTATGCAAGTAAATAACGAAGCCGAAGAAGGAAACTCATCTGTAAAATCAGCTTCCTGCGCTGCATTCGTACGGCTGCTGCTCGTACGGTTGGCACACGTGCGTGGTTGCGTGATTGCATCTGTTTGGACATTTAGAACTAGGGACACGTGATACGATCATTGGATCCTTGGTATATAAATCGATTCATTATATCGAGAAGGCGATAGATTATTATACTTCGCTTATTATATATGTATATATCGATTTATTGCAGCTGGACCCAGTCGCCGTTCTTGTTCGTCGGATCTATATTCTCTATGGATAAATCGCTGTACGCTTTCTTGCGATATACTGCCTTTACCAAGTGTTTTCGCTAAAAGGTTTGCCATCTTTGTTCTGATGTTCGAGATCATTTTTTTAATTTTTCAATTTTTTCTCCATCGTTTTGGCAACTTGAAGAATCCTTTAGGATCGTCGTGAAAATTCTTGGCGGGAGAGACTGGCCAACGAGGGCAGTGACACTAAAGAACAATTGAACTAGAGAAACAAGGGCGAAAACAGTGAGAGCCAGAGGAAGGACCGTGAAAAATCTTAATTTCATCAGTTTACACACATTTTCAGCCTGGCAGTCGCTAATTATTTAAACGCGTTAATTATATCTCCTCGTGTCCGATGACACTTTCACAAATTACCTCCCACGTCGTATTATCTGTCTGAATAATTTACTTTCTTTTTTTTCTCAACAATCTTACGTAATTTTTCTCCGCTCGCATCTTTCGCTCTCTGTCTCCTCTACCGTCGTTACCCTCCATTCTCCGTCTCGTCTCACGGCGCTTCAAACGATTACCCGACTTACTCATCTTTCGCCGTAATAATCACCCATCGAATTATCGCCTCCCATAACTCAACCCCGTCCATCCTAACAAACATCGTTACACTAAGATCGCATTGCGAATTACTCATGGAGCGATAACCGAACGTCTGTTCCGCCGTCAAAGGTAATCGAACCGACATACAAAGATCGTGATCGATAGGATCAATAACGTAATTGGCATCAACAGAAACGGTAGCATCAGCCTTGAGTATGAATTCGTGGAAAGTTCTGTTACGTAGCTGCGCAGTCATTTATAACGTAACGTTCACAACGCCGATACGTTCCATAAAGGATAAAAGCACGAACAAATCGGCCCTGTGTACCGAGCGTCGCAATAGAGTCGCTCTACACAATGCTAATCGGGCCTTCTTTTCCGGTATAGCGCTAATGAGGATTTGTATGCGCGAGGACCACCTTCGATGACGCCACGCACAGTTTTGTCAAGTCTTATCACACGAGCATTATCTAATTGCCATATTATCCACCGTAAAAGGACGTCTCGGTGCCTACGGGATTCGCGATTACTTTTCATTCCATTCGACTTCTTATTTACTTGCGTCGAACGTAGCCATCGGGACTCGACTGACGATCCATCTAACGTGAATTGTAATGGGCGTAGCGCTCGCAGCGCCCTCTGTCGCGCCGCCCTCGAACGCAGCGCAAAGCTAATCTCCTAATTGCCAATCGCGCCTTTGGAAACTCTGAGCTCTCCAGTGCGATCGCATAACGTTTGGGATTATAGAACGCGCTCTGGACTATTCGCTGGATTTAGTACGAATCGTGTCCTGCCACGCGATACCGAACGCTCTATGACTTTAGCCATCCAGACTCCTGGTATTAATTCTCAGCCTTGTTTACGTCTCCATTCAACGTCTGGTTCTACAACAATGGCCGCTCGTGTCTGCCGGGGAAAAACTTTGCTTCGAGGGAACAAAAGGCGGCAATATCGTTTACAAGAAAGTATTCAAATAATTCAGATACTCATTTTCCTTTTACAATTACTGTTTTTATCTGTCTGGGGAGGTAGACACACGACTGGCTGTTAATCGTTCTTAGTTAGCTTTGAGAAATATCATAGACAATGGTCGAGCAATATCTGTCACATGTACAAATGTCCTGTCCGAGTTATAGAACGAAAGCAATAAGATTCTGGGACGAAACGCCGACCAATGGTCGCTTTTCTCTTGGGATTAAATATCTAATCAGTTTTACTTGATGCAGTTGGTTAACGCGAGACACAGTCTACGCGGCACGTTTGACGTTTAGCCGATTCAACGACAGCTACATTTCGCGGCGACCAATCGAACGTATTGGCCGAATCGGAGCGTCTGACAATAAGTCATCAATTGGCGATTTGCAGTCAGCCGGCACGTGTCGAAGTGGCGCCATCTATGGAATACTAATTTATGCTTTGTGACTCGCGCATTTTATACGTAATAATTATTGAAATAATATTCTAACAATAATTTTAATTCTTGTCTTTCTTTCGGCACGTGTCACTCTCCGTCTCTTCTTCCCCATGTCTCTCTCTTTCTCTCTCATTCGTCATGAACCACCTGGTAGGAAGTCAAGCATATCCCTAATGAAGATACGAGCCGCCCAGAGTGCCTTACCACTGTCTATAGGAGACTCTTTCTTCTGCTACACAATGAAACTATCCGCTTTACCTGAAACGCACAATTTTTACGAGTCACCCGAAATATCTGAAAATCAACTGGGTTATCAGTTATTGCTCTACAAATGTGTCACGCATCGTACGGTACATCCATTTTCAGGATGCTGGAAGGCGGTTAGTTTCTACTTGGCGACAAATCGCCCATAAAGAACGGCTCTTTTATGCCGGAACGCCGCGATACTTCGAATCAGTTTATAGCTTCAGATACGAGTCTCGTATAGATATATGTGTATATACATATATATACTTCTATCGACACTCGCCACTTTTTTTTTTTTTGGAATAATTAAAAAAGCTCCTTAACCCGGGTCTACCCGCGTGGGCGATGTCGGGGATACACCAATTTAATGCTTCTCAAATGCAAAAACAAATTTGCGCGACCATTTCAAAGTCAACGACGGACACGCAAGGGCTGCCAACTACGGGACTACCTACCACCTCGGCCTCATCCTTCTACTTACGCTTACGAGCGGGCTTTTGCGATTCGTTGCTAATCGATTCCTTTTTATCTAAATCATTGATAAGCAGGGACCCTTAGGCATATGAATTCGTATAACGACCTTTCTTCCAACCCCTAAAACGTATGCTTTATATATTACATAAATCGTAGCGCTATTTTTTTTTTCACGTAACAGTACAGTCCGTGACAAATAGTTTTTTTTTTATAAGCAAATGAAAATATATTTCGAGAATTTCTATGGATTCAGACACTTATTGCCTCCTGGCTATTTAATACCGTCTGCTGGGTTAAGGTTAGATTGGTATCCCTGTGAACATGACAAGCGCGATGCTACAAAGTGGATGAAAGTCTCCGTTCGCAATGGGAAAGCTTTAACGAGCTCGCACGGCACCATGGGCAATCAAGAACGGTTTGTTCAGTCGGATAACTACGGTGTTTTGAAGTTACTGCGTATTGAAATCTTCTGCGCTAAAATTATACGCTCGTTCAAAGAAAATTGCACGATTTAATTATTGTTCGCGCTCGTAACGCGAGTAACATGTTTGGCTGAAAATTTTACGGTAAAATTCTGACATTTTTTCGGTCCGAAGGAGCCTTGCGAAACTTCCCATTCATATTTCATAACAATCGACGCGCAGGTAGACATCGTGCACGTATAGAAAAAAATTGCTTCGCGTTCGATTAGACTTTCGTAAGACGTGGATAGGATGGAATTTGAGAATCAGAAACGGTTTTTTTTTGGTGAAAATTGAAAATGATAAAAATACATATATGTATATTAAATATTTATGAATTTCGAATTTGGCTCTTTAAAATGTCTTATGGAAAAATATTGCTAAAATATTTTATTTGATAAAATTTTTTTATTTTCATTCTCTCTCTCTCTCTCTCTCTCTCTCTCTCTCTTTCCTACCGTATAAAGTAACGTGACTGGAGGACAATCGAGCAGAGCCGAAGATTAATGAACGAGAGTAATCGGAGGGAGGTTCGGATAGCTCGAGCTATTCACGGTCGATTGACGCTCTCGACTTTCGCCAGCCGCTCCTCCTCTCGGCTAGTTGCCTATCGAATATTTATCGGAGGACCAATTGGCATCGAGGCAGATGCGCCATTTTACTCAGATTCAATTCAGTTGGGTTAATTGGTTCTACAATAATTTTTGTTTCCTCCCCCGTCAACAGACCTTCCCCTCCCCCTCCCCCGGTGCTCTTGACATTTTGCCAGAGCGACAATCGAAGCAACAGATAGCCTATGATTTTACTCAGTCAATTCCACATATACGCGTACGCTTAATGGGAATTTGATATCTCCTCGGGGTGAAAGGGTCAAACATATTTTTTTTATTGACCCTCATAATTTTCTCTTATCTCAAGATGTATATTCTTCGTGGAGGTCGAATCGCGGCGATATCCATCCGAGGGTGGGAGGCTGCCTGGTATCTCGAGGAAGAAATAAAAATAATAATAACAAGTACGTTAACCTGAAATAAAAAGTCCAATCAATTCACAGTCGTGTCTTACGTCATCGAGCACGTCTCCGGCATTAATAAAAAAAACACTTTCCCTTTGACCGCACACAGACGTCTCGTACGCGTGACAATTTAATCGATGAATTAATGAGAACCGCTGACCGATCGGCGAGCATCAATCAAACGTTCCAGTTCGCGTAACAACAACTCATTACGGCTAGTTAGAATTTTGTTAGAGTTTTCCTTTTTCCCTCGGCGTCGCGAGTAGACGCCACAGGCAGAAGCCCCACCGCGCGAAGGTTCAGTGAACGTAAATTATTATCCTTCTGGCTTCGGCCTTCTGGATTCTATCGACAGTCCCGTTCACGGCGTCTGTACGACGTCCGCAGGATGTCCCGGTCGGGACGTCCCTACAATTTTTCTAGTCAAAAATATGGAAACGATTGGTGACGAATTGGCTGGTATTTATTTCGAAGCGTGAAACGTAACGTTCTGAAAATTTTTTCGCGTGGCTTTTTTTCTTATCAAATTTATCATTCCGCGTACCGCGACATTCTTTGTGGGATTTGCAAGGGAGTAACATTTGTCAACCCCCCCCCCCCTCACCCCGAGCTGGGCTTAGAACGAGACAGGCGCAAGTAGGGGGATGCACCAGGGTGCGTCTAGACTTTCTAGTCGCAGGGGTGCAGGCGCTTGATATTGTTGATCCAAGGTTAATCCGACCTTTGCCCCCCCATAAAGAATATTACGAGGGTGCCATGGATCTTTACGGGGCAACGTAATATCCCCATAGTGCACGAGCTATGCCGGCAGCATGTTCTACGGCCACTGGATGCTGGGCTACCGATAGGAGTCTGGTAAGAGCAACGAACTACACAGGGATACACGTGTACGGTCCAGTGGGTCGTTGCCTGGGCCAACTCCTGAGGGCAGAGTTTCTAAGTTATTGCAACCAATATCGCGGGTTGAGCTTGCTGCCTTAAAGTTACACGTCATGGATCGTGGACGTGGGTAGCTACGACGTAGCGAAGTCGAGATGCGCGGAAGGTGGTTTAACTCAACTGATCGCAGCATCCCTAAGGATTTCCAGATGCCGTGGACCAAGAGCGATCCTACTCTCAGGCTTATTGCGGTATAACGCGCAATACGACTCCAGGCCAATGATATGTTAACAATGTCATTTGTATTCTCTCGGGGGGGGGGGGGAGGGGGGACTGGTCCATTGGCCCAGAACTGACATCCTGATCCTAACACCAGATCCGTCTTGCTATTTGTATACCAGCAGCATCCACTCTCCGTGCGGTCCTGTCATCGTAAGACGTCACTCCGGTCGACGAGTTCTCGCGTCTCTCTCTCATCAGTCGCCCCTTTCAGGCTGCCTCCCCAGTGATCTGGTCCACCCACGCGAAACGATCAGTGCCCTCTGGATGAACGTCTTTGAGCTCCGGCCGAACCTTGACCTGTCCCAAGGGATCTTTGCACGTCATCTTTCAGGTTTATGCATTTTTTATTCTAAATTCTTTCGTCTAAACGGCAATTCTACGACGCCCCGTGAAAACACGTCGTAAGGCCCTGCACGCTCGATCCCTACGATCGGTCCCGAACTTCACCGAGGATAGTCGAAGACGGCCGAAGTCTCTCCTAGCCGTTCGTACGTTAGAACGACGCCCGGTAGACGCGGCACGGCGCGACGGCTGCCGCCACGGATGTGTCCCGCCTTCGTACCAGATACGTAATTATACGATCGAGTCTTTCTTATTACCTGGTATGCACCGCCGGCGCGACGCTCTGCGTAGCGCATTATATTTACAAGCCACGAGGAACCTAACCCACACTATAGTCACATTACTTATGATAATTTCAATCGGTTCGTTCGCCATAAACAAGACGGCTGCCGCCTGCCCGGCCGTCCCAGGCTGATCCCTCGCATCCTTGGCAGAGCCGGCTGAGTTCACTACGTGATCTCATACCACCTTACATAGCCACCCCGAGAGATTTACAGGCCGTCTCGTGTTACACGGAGAATCTATGGATCGACTGGACTCTCTACGATGACGATCGACCTTCTGGCCTTTCCTCGCACTGTCTATCGCCTTAGGTCATTTCTTTTCGAGGCTTCACATTTTTATAATGAATTTTTCATACCGCGTATACAACTACGACGTACCCTTGGCTTTACGTGCTACGAGCGAACGATGCACTGAATTCTCACATTGGAAATTATCGTATGTGGAAAATTCCATTTTACACAGCAATCGATGCCTACGATTGTTGCGTTATGTTTGTTATCGAGTAGGGGGGGGGGGGCGATTCATGGTTACCCGATAACATCCAGTCGGGAGGCTGTGATAATTCGCGATGAGGAGGGGGGAAGGAGGTGTTACATGAAAATTCCGAGAGACCCTGAAATTCAATTGTTGTCCGTCCAAAGCACCGACAGGTCAAAGGAGACCAGATATATTTGTGGGTGATAAGAGGGGAACACGATGGGCGACAACCCCAATTAAAAACTCGGCCAAAGACTCGCTGCAGGCGAATTAACGACCCGTAAATTACGATCGCTGTGCGTAATACGAGAGAAATGATAATTATTTAGGTAACGACCGATGCTTTACCTTCCTCGGATCAGCTCGTGGAATATCCGAGATAACGTGACAGAGGAAAAGAAAGGTCAAATGTCAAATAACGTTTGGATAATTTGTTTTCGCGTTGAATACACAAAGACGTATTTTATTCGTACGACGATTCTTATTTCAATTTACGTTATTACGTTTCCAGGGGGGGATTCAATGGATTTACCAAGGTAATTCTTAAAGGCTCCTTGAGCCCGAGCGCAGCTGCACCGGCTGCACCGAGTGCATTCGGATTCCCATGACGATGCATCCCTCAGGAGCTAAAGACGCTCCCGATGACGTTTATGAAGAAATCCTTCGGGATTACCATAAATCGCGAGAGCCGATTTGCATCGGGTTCGACCCGATGCACCTTAGCGGCAGATCTTGATCGGCTACCGATTTTCGATCGTCCTTGATCTCGCATTTCGACGACCATTCGCTGCTATCGCGTTCGTGAGAACGCTGCCTTGTCGGCAAGATTACATCAGCACCCCCCCCCCCCCCCCTGGTCCAAGTCACGGGCATCCTCGATATCGCAAATACTTTCAGCTACCCTTGTCGGCGTCCCTCTATCATCTACTTCGTTACCGATAAGACATCAGTCCTCGAGTAGAGTATCTTTGACGCGAGTTCCTTTGATCTCACAAGATTCCAGAATCCCTTGCACCCGTCTCATTTCCGAAGTCCTTTCTCGGCCTTTTTATTCTCCGTGAGCTCTTTGTATGGGCACAAAGGCGACCTCAGACAGAAATACTCTCGTGTCCCATCCCCATCGAAGTGGCAGAAGGGATGAGGATGGTTACTGTAGAAAAGTTGGGGGTGTCCAGAATTCCTGGAACACGGCGAGTTATCAGTCCGGTTCAGAGATCCTGGATCATGCTCCCATCCTCCACCTCGCCCGCAGGACCCTCGAGTCACAATACACTGATAGGGACATTAATAAATCCTTATCGGGGATGTCACGTTTCTTCGTTCACGTTCGGAGGGTCGTTTCGTGTCGATGGGAGAAAAAAAAAGGAATTATCGATCTTAGTCCTTAATTTTATCCTGTTTCCACTGTCTGGTATCCTTGGTACCCCGTGTTCCCGTATACCCTCGAAAGGATCGTCGGGGACGAAGGACAAGCTCGTTCTCGGGTCGACCTGACGACCGTATCCTTCGGATAAGTTATCTCAGATACTCAACAAGTGTCCGGTACAGCGCCAGATAGAGATAACCGGGAGATAACCGCAAAGCCGTAAAATAATATTACGAAAGTACACTGTGATTTAGGATCCAGCTGCGAGGCGGATTTTTGGGCACTTTTTACGTGAAAAATTGGTACCGGCTGTGCGGCTGGAATTACTCACGGAACTGTCGGCACTTGAGGTCACAAACTGTCGCGTTAAATCTTTGAGTTTTGTCCTTGATGTTATTATTATTTGACGGCTTATCGTTTGCCTCGAGACGTTTGGTACTTGGGACCTCACGAGGACGCAGGATAAAAGTCTACTAAAGATTGCTCCCTGGTTCCTTCTAAATGTAAAAAAAAAAAAACACGCAGCGGATGTACCCCGCTGTCTATATATATACTGCGAAGCCACCTTGGACTTTTCTAAAAAAATTTTTGCCGTCGGATTTCAAAAATTGATTTTCCACCCAGAAAGGATCTGCTCGATTCATAAATTTTCATTGATAAAACGTGTCAGCTGGTCTCGAGAATGAATACTTATCGGGAGTAATCTCGGTGCATTCGCCGCACGAGTGGGTCGAATATATGTAGTACAGATCCTCTTTCTCTCTCTCTCTCTCTCTGTACTCATGCTCTCTCTCTTTCTCTCGTTGCATGGCATTGCGGGGGAAAAACCTTTCGCGGTAGCGACAGCCTCGAGCAGCTGCCTCATTTCAATTTCCATTCGACGCTTAACTTTTTCTACAAATGACGTCATGCAACGTAATCTTATCAATTGAAAAAACATTTTCTCGCGCAAAAAGTTCAGTCCAAAATTTACGACGTACAAAGAATCAAAACTAAACCTCCACACCTGTAGGAGTCTTTGATTTTCTTTAAGAAAAAAAATTATTTCTGTTCATCCAAACGACTCGTTACTTCAACATCATCTTTGACAATTAATCGAATTCACTCTCGAATCTTTCGCTGGCTGCTGATAACATCCGATCGTAGGATGCCCCCGAACGTTGACGCTAGTCACTTTGATAGCGAAGCGTGTGGCAGAGTGAAAGATAGAGAGGGAGTACAGGGTATACGAAGGATAGAATACGAGACAGCCAGAGTGAGAGAGAGAGAGAGAGAGAGAGAGAGAGAGAGGAGAGTGAATGGGACGGGGGGAGTGAGTCGGCAAGTGATAAGGAAGTAACAAATTGTCTAGCTAGCCAAGCGTTCCGTCGCTGTACCAACGGCTATAGAGACGCAGGGATCGTCTGGTGAGTTTTCCTCGGGATAATCAATACCAACTTATGCAGCGTAAATGCCTAGACTCAAAGTGTCAAAGAAGATGGTCACGTGACTGAACGGATTCCTGCATAAATACGCCAACGCATATCTCTGCGGCGAAACTATCGATTCCCACGAAGGAAAATTCACATAAGTGCCCTGTCGCGGCGACCCATACACTTGTATACGGAGCTTCGAATTCAGTCTCGCCAATGCAAACGCCCTTCGAGCGGACTGAAAGGGGTCGAGTGAGCGGAAGGGCGATCAGACGGGGGGGAAGAGCCTAAACCCAAACCATCGTTATTCTCGATGTGGTTTTAAGCCGTGACAATAGACTGTCTTCGGGCAATAGATACGAAAAATTGAGATCAGAATTGATACTGGGCTTTACTCTTTCCCTTTCCCTTCTCCCATCTCCTTTTCTCTCCCTCTCTCTCTCTCTCTCTCTCTCTACTTTCTTTATACGTACCTTTGGTAGCTCGTGTGTGTATCACGTACCGTATGTATACGGTGAATGCTGGCAGGTTTTTTTTTTCAATCTCGTTAAGGGTTGATTTTTTTCTCGATTAATTTGTTACTAGAAATGCTCTGACGTCATTATTTCCTTAAGGGTCTTATTCCGTCTAGTCCTATCTCTAGGTTTTATTTTATGCATTACGTTGGTACACGTAGCTCGTAACTATACGGGTTTATCGCAATTTTGCCGGTAGATTATCGCGTTACTTCGTTTATCGATCGTAGGCCATTTTTGCCTTCTGGCGAGCAGCTGGCGGAAGTTCCGCTAGTTTTATATGGCGGAAAGCAGTTTGCTCCTGCAGTCACGGTTACGTCTCGTCTCGCGACGTCGTTTCGCAGGCCGAAGGAGTCGGAGTCCCTTCTGCAATCTTGTTAACGAAACTGCATCGCATCGTCAGCCGCGAGGCCGTGACTTTAGCGGAAGCTGATAAAGACACTCTTGGACAGGACGACGAAGGTTGGAAGCTTATTTGCGTGGATGGTCGGGATGCTCTGTAACCGCCTGCGAATTCATCCTTGATGGGAAATATTCGCCTTTACCACATCCGACCGTAATGGCCACCGCCATCTTTGAAAGTAGCAATTTTCACAAATGGCACCGTAACACCCTTATTGGCTTATACATTTACTGGTAAATTCAGGAGATGATAAAAAAAAAAAAATACAAAAGAGCTACCCTGGTAGAAATTTTATTTTGAAGATACAGGACTGGCCCTGTGTAGACTTGGACGGGACGCCTGGATTTACAGAAGAAAATATTTTCCAGGGTGCCAGCTTGCTCACTTAATCTTACCTTGGCTTCAATATATATACATATATATATATCTATGTATTACATATATAATCACAATAATACACAGCTATCGAATGAATAAATACTTGGCAATACCTTAGAGTGTTTGGCAAATATCATTAGCGTACGAGAATGATTCGATAATAGTTTGAAAAACATTTGCTATATGCTTTTTCAGAAATTCTAATATTTTTTTAATATATTATTTTTGTCTCCCTTCGAATCGATCGCAATACGCGAACGCCGAGCTGAATATGATGAAATATAACAATGCCAGGTAGGTAGGCTTCAAGCGAAAAAGCTCTCCGACGCCTTTATTATTATTATCATTAAGCTTAGTTACTTTTCAATTCCCAAAAGCTCCTCCCCCCACCCTACCCCCCTCCCATACAATCTGTGTTAAACGAGCACGTTTTTATAAATACGTATAAATATTTAACAGCAACGACCCGTCATATGCGTGATCGGTGAAGCTTTACGAACTCCCGATTACGTTTCAACATAGAGTTTCGTGTGTAAAGAGCTTTACGTTCTGTTGAAGGTCAACAAGGACCTGTGAAATATAGCAGATTGAATAGCCCTGGGCGGGTCCATGTAATAATTACCGTGCTTTTCGAGCACGAAATCGACTGCAGTCTAAGCAGACTCGATATTCTCTAGCAGCAGGGTAAAGACCTATAGGCCATCTCTATGAAAGCTGCAACCTCCTGTACAGTCTGTTTCGGAACACTGTAGGATCCAGTATCTGCTCTTGCTGCCTGGATTCAGCCTAATTCGTTGGACGTAAGCTTTAATCCCTTCTCCCAGCACCCCGCGCCCCCGCACCATCACGTGTATTTACACAGAGTAGGAGCTTTCGTCCAGTCTATACAAAGCGAAGCTCTCGAGCAGTTTGAGCGAACGGACGGTTTCCCAGTGTACAAGGCACTTGTTGTCGTCGTTACGTTCTATGTAAGCTCCTGCATAAAAGCTCGTGCGCGCGCACGCGCAGTCTTCCGGGGTTGGATGTGTCAATAGAAGTGGGGGAGGACGAAGTGCACGTGCAACGCCACGCTCCAGATGGTACCTGGTTCAGGACTGGATCAGTGGAGGTGCCGCTGAGTAAGTACCTCCTTGAGAATCATCCGAGTGGACTGGCCTGTGGGAGAAAGTGAAGAGATTCAAGGGAAGAAATTAAGTTCAACCCTTGGTTGCCTTCGAGACGAATCGGCGTTGGTTGTTAGGGGATGATGTTTTTTTTTTTCGAGAATCTTCTAGAACTTCTATTTGGATCTTGACGAAGGCTGGGTCTAGTCCAACTGCGGTAGGTCTACCCGAGCACATCATTCACAGCGGGTTAGGTACATTATGTTTCTATGGTAGCAATTAATTTCGCTCATTATCGTATGTGAATGTGCCTTCTAAATCTTTGGCCGTTTCCGTTTCGCGCTGGTATGGAATAAGGAAAATGACTTTGGCCCCGATTTGTATTCATTGCGCGTTAACGAAACGCAACGTCAGACTGATTAATAGGCTGGGTTATAAATTTTGCTCGTTTGTTTTGCCAGAGTCTCTCTGTCACGTTTAACGATCCTTTGTCTTTTTAATATTTTACCCCATTTCCTCTCTAATTCTGTCTTGCCCCCTTGAACGTTAACAGCGAATCAAGTGATAAGGTTCTTTTTTGACTCTTGGACCAGGACGATATGGCACGTGCCTGGAGGGTGCTATTCCGATTCTTTATCAAAATTCCTCTCGTGCAGGTACGAGTGGATAAAATATTTTGAATAAATTTTGTAAAAAAAATTAAAAGATCGAAAAATAGATGAATGGCAGAACGAGGCTTGGCGATGTCAATTCAGTCATCGACATAAGAAAAAGAGTCGGTCTAATCGATCCTTCGCGAAATTTTCATTCTTGATCTCGAATTTTTCCGAAAGGTTACGCGATTGTGTCAGATAAATTCGACGTCATCCCCATCGGTCCATGGGTTGAGGATTCCATTGAATGACCTTAAAGCGACCTCGCGCTGCGAACTACTCGTCCGCTCATTATTTCATTCGCAATTTATCGTCTGTTCTTTATTTTCTATTTTCTCTCTTTCATCCCTCATCCTGTATTCTTTGTGCTCCAGGCAGCATCCGGAGTGAGCTGAAACGGGGGCTCCCTTCGTTTCATCCCATAGAGATGGATGGACCAGCCGATGCTTCCATGCACGGATGAACTGATAGAGTGACCGGTGTATTTGCTCCAGATTCGACCTCATCCTCGACCTGGCTGGTTCCAAGGGGCCTAAGCACCCCCAACATTTCTTATCTCCACTGATAATCTCTATCTGATCTTACAAGCTCAGTCTCTGTTTACGGTAAACAGAAGCACTTATATTTTAGCGAAAAATTTTAACAGAGAAACAAAATTATCAGATGGTAAATAAAATGAAAAATTTGGCTGTCATTGTTCGCGCTGGATCTTTATAGCTCTTGTTTTCTCGTTTAGGGGTTGAATGGGGCACTGTGACCTTTCCAGCGAACGATCATTTTCCCAGATGTTGGCTCAGCGTAGGGGTTGTTTGTGGTTGTTTGCCGACTAAAATTATTGACTCGGGACTTTGCGCCCCTCTGTCTCTGTCTGATGCTGGTAATGATATTTTGTCGAGTATTAGAACAGGGGTTGGCTCAAGATACGAGGGTGGGAGAATTTGCCTGGGAGGAAACCATCGAGTGCGGCTGGACTGGGATAAATCATTCTGCAGCTTCGCTAAATCTCCTTCTCGGGGTAGGAGCTGTCCTGCACTGATACAATATTCTGATAACGGATTTATTTACACCTGATAACCCATGTATCCTTAACAAATCAAACAATCATACATATACCAATTTGGCTTTACCAGTTTGCTCTGCTATTGCCATTATTGGACAGTCGGTTCAACTTTAATTAGACCCACAGTTGGGTACGAACCTATGAAACTTCATGAACACAAATACTCTGGCAACGAGTACTATTTTAACCGCGTGGAAAGGGCGCAGTAGTTTAGATAAGGGTGGATAAAGTTGGCCGAAGTAAATACGGAGCACCAAATACATAGGAGTAAAATCTAATTCATGTAAATGAACTTTTACAAATTTCCGGTTCCGCAGCCGAGCAAGCTCAGCGCAGGGAGCGAGCTGCCGCGTCGGCTCGACCCAAACGAAGACGTGGAACTTTGGGGCGTATCAGGGCCAGAGTGGCAGAACGTTAAGACGCCAGGTGGAAACGCTAAGATATTACAAGGTTAGAGACGTACCTTGGCATTCGGGTCCAGCCACCCCTCGAAGTCTGTCCCTGGGGAGAATTTGAGGAAAATCCACTTTGAACTCTCTCCTGGGTCACGGAGTCTTGATACCAGCTCTGTATAGAGCCTCTGTATCTCTTATCCATATTTTCGTACCCACCCCCTCTCTATCGTACCAATTCAGGCTCTTCGTATGCTTCTACTTCCTTCTTCTATTTATTTTTTTTATCTTTCATATCTCCCGACGCCCTCGGCGGATCCTCTTATCGGGAGGCGCGAAAAGTGGCTGGCAGAGTGGCAAATCGCTTTATCAAACTCTCTAATGGGAAATGAAATGACTTTTACTCCTCACGGACACTTTGAATTCCGTAGGGACGATCTTTGCTGGCTGAATCTGTACCGAGACGTCAAGGAACGTCGGAGGATGTCGTGATTAATTGTCCTTAAAATCCTCGTTGCAGTCTTCGCTTTGCTGGGGATGAAATCAATGATTCAGTTGGACCCTTTGGATAACGTTTCTCACCAATCTGTAGGAGGATCAGTGCCATCTGTTCTGACTCGTCTTTTTTCTCACTCCTGTCAGGCAGTTTTCTTCGACTTTTTTTTTTTATCATTCAGATTTGTCTAGCCAGTCCCGCCCTACGTATATACGCACGTGCTTGGAACGAAGTCTCTTGCTTTCATCCCTGGACTTCATTCTCTTTTACTTTCGGTATATTTATTTTTATCGTCATTTCACACTTTTCTTTTTTTCTTTTCCCTTCATCGACACGCGCTGCGTGCGGCGAAAGGGTTATGAAAAATTTCAATATCGTCCTGCATATCTGTTCCAGTAAATGATATTTCATGTAGGAACCAATTTGCTTCGGCTTTCTCTTTTTTTTTCCAAAATGCAATCACCCGACTAATCAATATCCGGGAAAACCGGCAGCGATCGTTAGATACGACTCGATGGTGTATCAGCCATGACTTTTTTTTAGCTAGGTAAAGGACAGCGGTAAGCGATAGCGACAGAAAAAAGTATTTTCAAAATTTTTTATCTTCCGCTACATTTACGTGTGTTTTTTTTATTTTTGCCGCACGGGACAAAAATTTATCTTAGGCAGGAAAAAATTGTTGGATTTTCTCGTGCAGCTCGCGTAAAAAAACATGTCCTCCGAGCAACTGCCTTAAAAAGAATTGCCCGAAGGAACAGCAATTTTTTTTTTTTTTTTTCCTTTTGGATTTGCGTTTTCCTTCCTATTTTGTTTCTCTTTCTTCCAAAAAACCAAAAATCCGTCGTTTATTTAGCTATGACAGACCGTGCCCGGACCTTTATGATTTTCGAGTTGACACGAGGGACTGCTGAAAAAGAAACAAGAGCTCAGGGAATCCAGACTCCGCCGGATGGAGTCAGAGTACCAGGGAATGACCCATGGGGATTTTTTTTTTCCAGCAGCCGACTAAGATACATGTAGACTCTGTGGACTCGATCGTCCTGGTCCCTTGTTCAAATTTTCCCTATGTTCCGTGTTGACGAAATTACTTTTCATCCTTTCACCCCCATCCCTCCCCCTTCCAAATTTTGAACCACCTGTCCCGACATCGATTGCCGACTTTAGCGGCTGGGGATGTCATCCAAAACAATGTACAACGAACCACCCTTATTTTATTGAAATTTCTCCCTACGACCCTTAAGAATTTTTAAATAACACACGATAAAAGCATATTTGCTGAGGGACAGAAGGATTGCTGGTCCATAGAAAGAAAATCATCGGCGTTTTAAATTTAGACGAAGACACGAAGAACCGTGGAAAATGAAATGAAAAATTAAGGAGACGCGAAGGTGAGAACGAAGCTGGACGAACGGGGTAGGGAGGAAGGGGTGTATTCTTGTACGATAAGCGGATATGAATTTTCCCAAGGACGCGTCATTCACCTATGGTACCAGGAGCTTAAGAGCCCCCCGTATGGGGGGGGTTATGCTTAAGATAGTGAAGATGACAGAGCGATAGCGGGTTGTTTTAAAAGGAGGGTTGGTGTTCGTGCGAGGGCCGGGGGAAGGGGTTGAAGAAGTACGGTTACCATGGAAACGGCATGACCCTGCCCCATAGCTACGAGCTAGGAGCTAGACGAGTCTAAAGATAGCAATCGGACTGATGGGGTTCTTGAAATAGATTGCTGTCTCCCTTGTACACACACACACACCCTTTCTCTCTCTCTCTCTCTCTCTCTTGTTAGCTACGATTATCGCAAAATGCACGTGTATTTCTGGCGTCCTTAACGGCGTTCGTGCGAAACGAATATTTACACCCTTAAGCCAATTTTTATATCCGTAAAAAGTATTATTATTTATAGAAAAGATATTAGCAATAATTGTGTTAAAAGTAGGAAGGTAATTCGATGCGACAGGTTAACCTCAAAATCGACCACCCCTTGTTAAACTTTTTGCGATCGCAGTGCCATCTGGGATGCAGTTACTTGTTCAAATTCATTAGATTTGATGGTCAGTACGGTGGGCAGGGGGTGTTAATAATAAAGTACCAATTTATTGACGTACGTCAAACGGAAGTTAGAAGTACCATATTTCGGAAAGAAAATTTCGTCTTTATAGCTAGAAAATGACGTCCAGGCAAATACGTTTCCGGAAATGCGTAAAACTTGTTGCGTCACTTAAACGCGAGTTAATTGAACGGCTCATGAAAGTCTTATGGTAAATATCTTCTGAATCCTTTCATCGCCTTAATAGACACTCTTCTTTTTTTTTCCTTTCATTTCTCATGTTTCGGCAACAATAGCGCCATTTCACGAAGAGCCCACACAAAAGCTCTCCACCGCTTTCGCGAGTATTTATCGATCGACCTATATTTACGTGCCGCGTTAACAATGCCCTAATGCAGCCCGGGACTAGCAAGTTTTTTACGAAGGGGTTGAAAAAGAAATCCTTGATTAACCCCTGCCAAAGCACTCGTAAATTACGATTCGTTAGTCTCTCACGTTCAAGGAGTCTACGACCCTGATAGAAAAGAAGCTTCTCGAACGTATCGCGATCGCTTTGAATCTTTGACGATGTTTGCTTCCTCGCGCCACCAGAGCGCGCCACTGTCGCGGTAGCTCGGTAGCAAAAAGTCCCTGGGCTACTACAAGACTCGTAACGCAATTGTACGATGCTTAATTCGACGAATTAAACTTTGACCCCGGTCAATAAATCATGGGGCGTGGAGGCACATGGGGCACGGCTGCCTGACTAAACTGTGGCAGGAAATCTCTTCAATCTGCCCTCATGCGCCTCGTTAACGAGTGTTTATTTTCTTCCGTTCAGCCTGGAGGATCTTTCGTAATGGTCTTTTACAGGATGATCTTTGCATGGTTGTCGGAGGTACCGTGGAAGAAGCTGCTGATGTAAAAAATAAAATATAAAAAATCAACGAGAAATCCATCAGGGTAAGAAGGGGACTTCCGGGTCTTTTTTCATAGTGCCCGACTGGGAACTTCGTTAATTTCCTGAAGGAGAAAGATTTATCCTTTTCCATCGAACCTGAGAGAAACCAGCATCCGTCGTTAAAGACGCTATTTAGGCTTTTAGGGTACCTCGGTGAATCTGGATACCTCGGTCCAGGTTAACCGAGCAGCTGGCTAAAGTCAGAATGGTCTCGCAGTTTAATATCAATACTCCCATAAATAACTAACGCCCCCGTAGCTCGTTCGTTATAAAGATGACGTACACCTTCATTTTAAATGGTTACCGTGGGGTCTTGCCGATGGTTCACGATTCCCGAGTGGACGTCGTCTGTGGGACGTGATGCTGTCTTCGGGAAAGTGATTTGTCTCAATCTCTGGATGAAATCTCAGCTACGTAATGGCTGTCGCGGTTCCACTGGTTTCAATGAAGGAACGCGTACGTCGGGATAGGAAACGTGCATTAATGTCTTCGTCAATCTGTTTCTCCTTCTCTCTCTCTCTCTCTCTCTCTCTCTCTCTCTCTCTCTCTCTCTCTCTCTCTCTCTCTCTCTCTCTCTCTCTCTCTCCATCTATCTGACCGTCCATCTCTCTCGCTGTCCGTCTGCTTGTCTTCTGGTTCCAGCCGGAGATCATCGGGCGGACGTATATATATATATGTATACACGTAACGTCCAGTGACGTCTAGTAGGACGTACGAACACAGAAAGATGAGCAGAAGGAAATGTTATTACGTGTAGAAAGTAGACGCTGGAGATTGGAAGAAGCGACGGGGAAGGAGAGAGTGCGTAAGAGTAAATGACATGGACAGGAGAAGAAGATCATGCGTGGGCGATGTCTGCCGGCAGTCTCATTCTCATCCTTGGAAATTTAAATAGAGAATGGCGGAAGGATCTCGTCTTGGACTTGGAATTAATTTTTTTTTTTTACTTTTTGCTCTTTTCGTTATCAGTGACACTCAATTAACGTTACCGTAAGACGTACAATTTATTGTGGACGTTCTAAAAGGAAATTTTCTTGTCAAGAAAAATCCTCCGAATTGGCTTTTTCATCCTGTTCGGGATTTTAGAAATTTTCATCTCGTTGTATTTCACACGAGATACCAGATTCATCTGCGTAGTACATGTGTGTATGATGTTTGTTGAAATTCAGATTCTAGGAAAAAGTCGATTCCTTTTTTTTACCTTTTTTCCCGTTTTTTGCTTTTGCCTTGTTTACGCGAACTCCTGTGAAATATTTATTGTAAACGTGATTATTCGCGATAATTCATAAGAATGGCTAATTTTATGAGTTCGTCGAACCTGCTTACACTCGTTTCAACAACGGATAATCCAATTGAGTCTCACAGCTGGCGGATCTTCCAGACGGAAATTCGTACAAGTGGGTGGGAAGTTGGCGCGAGTGACGTCGACTTGGACTTGACTGTATTACGCTAGTTGAATTCACCGAGTACGAAATTTTAGTTATGAAATTTAAGTCTCGAGTCTCGAGCCAATAGGAAGTCTATAATCAATATTAGCAATATTAAAATGTCTCGTAAAAGTTTTCGAAGTTTACGAGTTTTTTGAAATTTTACAAACTCCGACCGCAGCGCCACTCGAGATCCAATCGTGTACTAACGAAGCGCGAGCCAGAATTTATACATAATTTCTAACTGTTTACCTGCAATTAATAACCGCTCGACTACTCATACTCTGTTCCTGCTAACACCGTATTACAACGAATCACAATAAAATTTTCAATATCCAAAACGACCAGACCCAGTCTCTCAAAAAATAGTCCCACGTGTCCCACCTGTCATTTTCAAATTCCCCAAAAAGCATACACGTGGCTGTACAATACGGAATACAAAGCTGTCAAAAAAATATCCAGTGTCATTGACAAGCATTGTCCTTGACTTCCGGAAGTGACAAATAACCGACAAAGCCACCCCGAAGACAGGGGTCGGCATAAGAAGTTGAAATTAAAATAAAACGAAGAATAAAGTATTAAAGGTCCAGCCATAAGAATTAGGTCTGTGATTGGGGGGGGTCCCTCCGAGTAGGAAGCGCCTAGTCAATAATCCCATTGTCTTCTTTCTGATTCAATAATCACTCCGGAGGCTGCATGGGGCTGATCTCGTCGTGGGAGCACTGGACCTTTCTCTTCCTAGTTTTCGTCTCCCTTTATCACATTGCGTTTAGCCAGATTGAAAGCATGGACAGTCCTATTGATATGCGTCCTTATCACGAGATAGATAAAGACAATGTAATAAAGTTTTCTCAGATCGTCTCTCGCGATATTCACAAATCGATGACTCGCTCATTTTACCAATCAATCGATTCACGCTGACCTTCCGCATGCCATTCCGTCATTCAATGATCACACGTCATCGCTTCGTTATTCTTGGCAGTCGTGAGACAATTAATAATAACAATAATCACGCAAAGGGTATACCGAACCATAAGATCCTTAGCACAGTCGTCTCTGTCATCTTCTATTCAGTCCACTTGGGCTTTGCGATTTGTCTCTTTTTTTTTCATTGAGCAAATTCGCACGTGTTCCGGTCGGCGACACGACAGACGTCAGCCGAAATAATACGAGGAATGACTGAAGGATCTGTCGATTTTCCTCAAGTACGACTACCCTCTTCCCATCGGATTACCTGGTAAATGCAAAATTGCTCAGATCAGTCGGACCAGCAGGAGTCAGTTTGGATCAACAGGATGATTTTAGAGCGAGGAGGTGGATGAGAAAAAAGCGTAAGACGCTACTGCTAAAAGTCATTGGAAACTTTGGTACCGATCAAAGGGTCCAGGAGCAGCTGACGTGACTTTTAATTCGTCTAGTAATATAATTTACAGCTAGTGACAATGTCTAGGGAATTTTTATGAACCTTCTCGCTCCTCGGTACCAGGTCAGACGCACTGCCGCGTAGGCAGGACTACTGTACCTGGACTACGACGTGTCACCTGGTCCCCGTTTCTTGGTTCTCTGCTCGGTTGGATGGATTGGATCACGGAAGCAACATAAAAAAAGGAACCGTAATTTGGTTGGGCCATGATCGTTCAGCTTGCGGAACACGTACTATCGATTGGTCCAACTGAACCGGACCGGGTCGTCGTTGCGCCCGAATGTCGTTAAAAGTCCTCGTTGGGAATCCGGGACGGTTAAACTGTCTGTAAACTGGCAGTTAGCCTTCCGCTTGGCGAAAGAGGGAGAGTCGGAAGCTAATTCTGCGAAAGAGGGAAAATGAGTGGTAAACACGATGACGTCATAGGGGACGTAAATGGAGAAGGATTCCAAGAGGGAGAGGATTGACCCATGGAGACTGCGAGGATGCTCCAGAGAGGACACGAGAATTTGGGGATGTGGGAGTCGAGGACTCGCAGTCGTTATCCCTCGATTTTTCGTTTCGTTGACTTTTTCGCTTTTACGAGCTAAGGGAAAGCGAAGAGGAAGAGAAGCCCGTTTCCTTCGCCGGTAGATATTTACACGATGAGACCGTCGAGTGGATATTTCAGAGGATTCTTATTTTTTTGAGAAATTTCACTTTTTTTCTCTTTTTCCTTCAGACAAGGCAGGGACGATTCGTGCGATTTTTTTAATCTGCAAAAACAACCCGTGCTCGAATCTTGGAATTCGCTTGGGTCTTCCCGAAGGGGAAGGGGTGTCAAAGGGGATGAAAAGGGTGGACGAAGTTTGTCCAATTTCTAAGCGCTGATTGGTACTGTCGTGGACCAACTTTGATTTACATTACAATATCCAATGATTGGCTGTTGCGAGAATGTCAGCCTGATGACGGAAAACATTGACACGGTCGTGTGGTCCAAATATGTGAAGCACTGTGCTTGCGTATACTATAAAGAGTATATTCAATAGAGAGAGAGAGAGAGAGGGGGAGAGAGAGAGAGATACAAGTCTCCATAAGGAAACGTCCTACTATCAGTTTACTCCTGGGACACAGGGAAGCTGTGTGGGCAGTCGTGATTAAAGACTTAATTCACCCTTAATAAAGGGATGCTGCTCTTTCATAGATACCCGCCCTCCACCCCATAATTATATATCACATACACAGTCTATGTATAGAAATAAAAATATACACTTTACGAGAGTCAGTTTATGGGATGGCACGTGGATGCTGGAAGATCTTGTATCATAAAAAAAAAATACTTGATTTTTATCGTCATTAAAATTTCATTGGCATTCAAATTAGAAAGCGGGCTTGATAATTGGCATTTGATAGACTCAGTGACGCCTGACGAATATCCGATCGGTCGGATTCATCGCTGTTATTCCTCATGGAAGGAGTCCGAGATTGGTTGGCCTGGTATTTGTCCGATATTTGGAGTTAGGGTCAAAGTTCGAATTAGCAAAAAAAAGTTGTAAGTGGGTCCGGTATTAATGTAGGGACCGGGGCCTGCGACCTTTCCACTCTGCGTCTGGAATTCTTAGTGACGCCCGGTGATTCCCCCTAATTAACACATTGCGCACAATCCTGACGCGTTGCTTGGGATTCCCGAAGGTGAGGCGATGCCCTCACGAACAGGGGATTCCCGGGAACAGTGTTAGGGGATCTCCCTTGCCATTCTATCGTGACCTCCTCACGTTGGACTCCCTTGGGACACTGTGCCTTTCCTCCTGCGTTCACGATAGTAAACGCAGGAGGAAAGGCAAATGTACGGGGTCGGTGGTCACCCTAACTTTAACCACAATTACGGGACTAACTTTCGAGGAGGAACCTACTTCCTAATAACCTCACCAGAGTCCTCGACGGCGCTGCTGTAGCTGTTGTCTTCGTCACTCGTCATTAGAGGCTAGATCTTCTGGCTACCTTATGCAACTCTGCTGCTGAATAAGTGCTTCGCTCTTTCTCTTATTTTCTCTGGCCTCGCTTATCTCGAATTCTCTTTGTTCCGTTAGAATATCTCTTTAGAATCGAAATAATTGGAAGACGACTCTGCGCTTGTTTTATGTTTTTTTAGTTTACCAACCGAAAATTTATTTGTAACGGTGAAACGGGTCGTTAAAAAATATGATAAGCTTCTTCGAATGAGACTGTAAATAAGTTTTTTTTATCATTTTAAAATTGGAGTTTTTCAGTAACGATGGCGAGAATGATTTTGGCGTTAAAGGTTAAAAATATAAATCGTCTGACAATTGGTCGAAATAGGGTTGACTGAGATTGGGATTTACGTATCGTAGTTTCTTGAAGCCAGGGGTGAGTTAGCGACTAGTAGATTGAACTAGGGTGCTAGTAGGTTTGTTAGGGGTGAAAAGTCTCGTAGTTTCGAGGGCGCTTTAATCGTAGATACATGACTGAAGTTAATTAAGGGAAGCTATGTAGGATCTTTCTTGAAGGCAGCAGCCGACCTTCCCTCTCGTTTCGTCCCGCAGCCGATCCGAGTTGCCAAGCGACCCGTAGGAGCGTCAGGAAACCACTGATTGACGTTATTGCCTTTTCATTTGATTTCGGCACGAGATGTTGCCAAACGTTATAGTAAAATGAAACAATATTTTCTTAGGTTTCATTCGAAAAATGTTATTTCAACCACTTTGCCCCTGTCGATCCTATCGGCAACCCTATTGATATCACGCGAACTTGCCGCTGTTTCGAAAATCCTTTACGTACAGCTGCCATTCGACTTGGCTTAGTTTTCCAACAAGCCTTTGTAACACCACAGCACAGAATATCCTGATATAAAGAAAAGGACGAAGCAGAATCGATATACGACTTGGTTTTCGAAAGATTAAGAACAAATAAATCGTTTCCATTAATTTGACTTTTTCAAGGAAAAAATAAAAACTTTCGGACTTTTAACGAGATAATTATAATGAAGTATTATATTGTTGGATGAAGCTGAAAATTAATAAAAAAATAATGAAGGTATGTAATAAAATATTTATTTAGGTAAACACGAGTTCAAAGTCTGGGAGGTATATATATATGTATGGATTAATGCTGGAACATGAGTATCAACTCAATATCCCAGATCGTTTATGTGACGTTTATGGGGACGCCATTAAAAGACTCCTGCTCGATCACAGTGTCCCATGGTACCAGAGTGGGGAGGAAAGTATTAAATCGCCTCATAAAGGCTGATTCACATCAACCACGATCTTCCCGATGTCCATCAATTCCGCCATTAACTATTCTCCCGTGTATAAATCAGAGAGTCAATTTAGCCGTTTTGGAAGGAAATTTGAAAAATTTGTACGTATACACGTGTTTGGGTATAAAAAATAAATTTTTTATATCGAAATTTAATTACTTTTCAGACTCTAAGCAAAAGACGTGATTCGTATTGATTAAACGTCTCGTAATTCCATATGGAGGAAATTACATTAGAATGCCAATTAGTAGGTAATCGCCGCACTTTGAGTTTCCGCGGTCAGTCGTTTGGTCAAACACAGGCACTTTGGTGGTTGACTGTACCAGATAACGTAATTCCGACTGGCTGTTCGTGGGATGCTGCGCAAGATTATTCTTAGGGAATTAAAGTGACGTGAACGATGCGAGATTCGAATACAGAAGGATTAAAGATGGATACTGGCGAGTCAAGGGAGAAAATAGAATAATTTTTTTCACATTACAAATCAGACACAGATCCAAAAAAAATGTCCGAGGCGACGCGTCGCGACGCTTGAATAAAACATGTGATGACATAATACACGTTGGAAAGCCAAGAAATAGATCAGCGTGATTTCGCCTTCTCTCAGTCGCTCCGAAGCGAATCTGTGGAAACTGAAGACTTAAGCCGTTGCCCGTGCTAAGTGAACGAGGATTCGTAATATACGGCGACGCCAATGGGAAACAATGGCGCTACTCACCGAGAATCCTCTGCTTTTTGGATTTTCGCTCGTGAGCTTTCTGAATATTTTAAACGGCTTAACGACTCCGACGGAGACTGGAATTAGCTTCTCACCTTTGATGAGTATCAGCCTCCCGGAGATAACTTTATGAGAAATCCTGAAGAAGCTCCTGGAAGATGCTGCGATAGCGTGCCTACTCAAAAAGCTTGTACCGTGAATGGCTGCTACGGAGAGATCAGTAAGGAGTAACAAATCGTTAGAGGAACACGAGGTCATTGGGTTTTTTGATAATTTTCTAAATATAATATTGGTACAAATTTTTCCCAAATTCATCAATTTTTTTTAATTCAGGTAAAACACTCTGCAGGTTATTTAATCGTTATCTACGGGTTCCTCGTGTGTGATTGTTTTCGAAAGATGCTTACCGAAAATCTCCGTAGCACAGATTGCTTCTTATACTGGCTGCAGATAGGAATCAAATGAGTGATTAGCAAAGCGCAGCTTTTGATTCTCTTTATGAGAGTGACGTACAGAGCCATCTGGGATAACATCTTCGAAACAGTGTAGAGTAGATTCAAGAAAGCCGAACCAGAAAAACGAAAATAAAATCTACGTATTGTCTTTTGGAATTATTTTTTCATCCCTATACAAAAAATTCCATCTACTGAGTTGGCAAAAAGTAATTGCATTTTTTTTCTTAAGTAACATCCATTCATTAGAAAAACCCAATGAATTTCTGGCCAGCTTATCGAACTATACCTAAAGCGATGCCACCCTCGTTTCTCATCATATAAATACGATTTTCATACAGACAGAAATTTGAAAATCCATTATCGCAATCGAACGATAACAGTCTAGAATATTTCAGGAAACTGTCAACGGGTCGCGAACAGGCGTAAAATAATGTTATTAACCCTTTTTTTTTAAAATTATTATTTCACCTATTTCCCATCCAGCATTAATCACGAGTATCTACGTTATCCAAGGTATTAGCACCGAAGTCATAAATTCAATTAAGCGCAATTGATTATTTCCACGGAGCAACGACTCTGCTACAATTAATAACAATGTCAGGGCAAAGAGGGCTGCAGGCAGAATAATTTATTATCGGAGGTTTACATTAGGTCCCAGTATAACGTACGGGTCGACAGGGTCATTTAGCAAGCGAACAATGCGCCAGCATATGCTGGCCTGCGAATTATAATAATTCTCATCAGGGTCTTTATAATTGCACGTCCATACGATATATCAATTATGACTATTTACGCGTAAACACGAGTAAAATTAATTAAACGACTCCGCAGCGATCGTAAGTTCCTTCGATCGTGCGTAACGAGTATCCAATTTATTTTTGAGCTTTGAGGAAAGGAAAAAGAAAATGTTTCCGGACAAATCTCAGAAACGAGGGAAAACAAAGAAACACAATATTAACGAGATATTTGATAATAAGCTCGTTACGTATCGAGTTTCACGTAAATCAAAGGTACACGAAATTATATTTTCTTCGGCTGTTTTGACTGCGGAGCTTGTGCTTTGGCGTTTACAGCTTTTTGCTGTAGCTACAAAAGCCTCTTATCTCCCGGCGATGCTGTGTCTGATGATGAATTTTTTGTTCTCCTATCCACCGGGATTAATTTCCCCGACGTCCTACGCAACGACGCATAATTATCAGAACGACGCCGAGAGTCTCTTTGGATTTTCAGGGTATTTACGACGCAGCTGTTAACGAGTCGGTCCCTTCTCCCTCGTCACTTGTTTTATATCCAAAAACGAAATCTGGACCAAGGTCCATCGGAGGATAACCGGAGGCTAAAGCCTAAGGATCTTGGTCTGTATGTCTTTGGATTCTTATCTGTCGTCCGTTTGATTACCTTTTTTCTCTGTTCGCTTTGGATACGCGAGAGGCATAGGATAAACCCTTTGACTCGAGAGGAATCTGTCCGGGCGAAGCTTACGTTAATACTGCAGGGGTAGATTCAAACGAGAATTTCATATGGATTAATTATATTTTAATTAAAGTCAACTTTGGTCCGAAACTGCTTCGTCGGCCTTTCGAAATTTCGTTTCGAAATTCGTGCCTTATCAGAGGGTCTTTTCCGAATCGTCTTAATCGTATCTCTATGGGCATTCTTATCGGTAGCGATATTAGAATTTTTCTTAAAATTATTATTTCTTATCAGAACATTTTTTTCTCTTATCGATATCTTTATTGGAAAATCAATATATCCTGATGGCTTGTAAAAAAAAAAAAAAAACGAAGACCCAAATTGCACTCGTCGTGTTCGTGTCGACAACCCGCATGCATCGATTTGACGTCGATAGACGCACGTGTCGATGCGACTTCTGGACGCGTATTCAGGCAACGACATTAGGCACTTGACAGTTTTCACTGTAACGCATTTGACTAAAGTCATTTTCCTGAGTGAAATTTTGGAAAAATTTTCAATCCAATTTTCCACATAAAATTATTTGAATTCTTGGAAAAAAAAATTTCTTTATTAACAACCATGAACATAGTACCGCATTGGTCGTCCATTTAAAACGTATAAATTGAAGTTTCTAAAAAATAAGTTTAGATTCATCAGCCGCTCGGCTGAGATCAGAAACCGTTGCAGGAGCAACAGCCGTGGCAGAAGTTAACAGTGAGAGCAGGAAGTGTCCCTTTTGTCACGGCGTGGGCGCTGAGGTCGTCTTGGTAACTTCCTTCGTTCTTTACTCGAGGAGCTCGCGCGACGGAAGTGCTCAGCGCCATCAAGCGGATGTCACAATTAATGTTGACCGATGCTCGTTAGCACGTTTCCTTTCCCCCTGAGTCATAATAAAAAAAATGGCCGCTCTCGCGTACGTCATTGTTTCGGTAAAGCCGCTCCAAGAGATTCGAGATAGCGAAAGCTCGTGCCTAGGGGGTCGCGAAACGGTGAAATTAAATTTTTTTTCAAATTGTCGCGCTTGGATACGACAACTTAATGGAGGTTCTAACTTTTTTTTCTTCTGCATCTTTAAACCGATCCCGCAGTCGATACGATAATTCGATGAACGAATCTTTATTTGATTTTACGCCGTTCAGAGTGAGGCTGGCACGACAGATGGGGATGAATTCCGCGAGTGAAGTGTCTAGACGGCAAATGGATATAGGGGTTGGCTTCCCATCGAGGGATGAAGAATGGCCGCCGCGTAAATAGTCAGCTATTATGGAATAGATTAGGGTAGCTCCCCCACCACCTTCCTCCTTATCTTCTACTGGGATGATTACGTCATGGGGATGTTAACCGGACAGGGAAAAATGGGTCGAGGCTGTATTACCTTTTTTTTTTAACTTCTTTTTCCTTTCACGTTCATTACTGTTTCTCATTCTATCCTTTTATCCTATCCCGCGACTGTTTCGATTTCTGCTTCGACATATTGGTGGCTCATCGATCTTTGGATTACAGAATAAATTGATTGGATCAATCACCAATTTTTTTATATATATATATATATACGATTGCCGTAGAAATTATGAAGTCATTCAATGGTCTCCGAATTAAAAAAAATTTCCTAATATTTAAATTCACTTTATTAACCACATCTTTGTTCAGGAACAATAATCAAAATTTATAAATCGCGTTTGATTGTATCTCGTGCGAAATTTCATATGACAGATTTTTGGAAAAGTCAAGATTTTCATGAAAATAAATTAAAAATCAACAATCCTTATTTTATATATAAAAATCCTTATCGCTCGAACGGTATTTCTTTTCTGGTCCAACGTCGTTTCGGTCAGCCTCCAGTTTTCTTCGTGTTACGTCAAATCCGTTCGTACGCATAGGCAGATCTTTGGATTAAAATTGCGTCGATTATTCGGAAATTCCTGGGGGGGGGGGTTTGGGGGGGGGGATATAAAACCGATCGATTAGCAGAGTTCCATTTATTGCCGATACTGATTGGTTTACAGGTCCCCTCCTCCCTTCCGGCTTTTTCCCCCTTCTGGACCATCCTATCCCTCGCCCCTCCCTCGATACACCCCGTACACTCATTCGATTGCGTATGCCACGTCACGCGTCTTGCCAAGTTATCGAATAAACGTAATCAGCGACCAACTCGATTACTTGTACAGAAATCCTTTTCGCAATTAGTCTGGTGACGTTGATAAATGACAAAAAAAATCGCACTAAGCTTGAATAACTAGGCCGACTAAAATTTGGACGTTTGACATTCAGGCTGGTTGATTATGGGAATTAAAAGACAATAACTTGGCCGTGATTTGTGTTTATGTATCATATATATGTAGATAGGTATAAACGATATATACGATAACGTGTCTCTGTATAAAGGAGTAAGGAAGATGTGTATAGTGTACATATACGTATAGGTGCTGAGCGAACAGAATCACGAGGGGATGAAATGAGCTTAGGGGATCTTTTTTCATTTAATCACCACCCTTACGTATCATCCCCGAAAAGCTCTAACCAGTAATTAATTTTTCATTTTTCATCAAGCTCAGAAGAATTTCATCAAATTACCGCTGTCCGTCTTCGTAAGACAGGGGTAAAAAACTTCCCCAATTTAAGTGTCATCCTACAGGTTGAAGCTTCCCTTGGTCCTTTAATTGCCAGTCGATACATCAACTTATCTCTTTTCCGCCTCTCGTTCTCATCGTTCGCACTATATTTAGATCGTTTTACTCAAGTTTTCTGTCGATTCAAGAATCGGTGTAAGTATTCGGAAGCTTAGCTTCCCGATTTTCCCGTCTGGTTGGCGCTGCGGTAAGTGCCTCTTAGAGTACCGAGAACGGCCGTCAGATAGCGCTCGTATCGATTCTCCTTTACGACGTTGGTTTTTATTGGTCAATAAAAGGACTTTGGTCTTTCAAGTTGCTCGAGTTGAATCAGCAAAGTCCTGCTGCAGCTTCCATTATCCGTTTTCGATAAAGGAGCCTCTTATTATACTATCGCTGCCATCGGAATACTGGTAACGCCATAAACTTGTTCGGCTCTCCAGTACTCGGACACCTTGACCACGATAACGGTACTGGAGTTCCTTTGTCACGTGCATCGGGAAACTTTGTTATCGTTAATTCGAAACGATATTATATTATTTTACTTGTACTTTGTCGCTCTGGACTTTTATCTCTGTCTTTGAGAACACTTATGAGTGAACGCCATGAAAGTTTACGTTGGCTCTTCGTGGCCCCTGCGTCATTTTGCACGTAATGCTCGGCTCTGAGTGCCGTATGGTTTACTGTGGCAACCGTATTCCTTACTTGGTACTGCTATCGCGTCTCGAAATCTTGGAATATACTTTTCGAATATGGCGCAGCAACGCGAGTCCTATTTGATTTTTCTATCAAGAGTCTTAAAGCGGTATGGAAAATGACTTCCTTGAAGCTCGATTGAACCACAGTGAAAGGAATGTCGGTAGTTCGGATATTTTAAAAATAGAGAGTGACGACGGGAACGAGGAAATTTTAATTTAAATCTTAATTTAATTTAGGCTCCGAAGGAAATTATTTAAAAAGCATGGCAATGATAATTTTTCAATTAATTTTTTAAGAATTATATCTCTTTAGCGAAGAAGAACAGTGAACATGAAAACGGATGATATGCTGAATCCAAAGGGTGACGAGTACCGTGAAAAGTAGATCGGCTGTGTATTGTAGGAGCTCCGTGTATCGTAAGCGTGACTAATTAATCATGAAACTTTTCAAACTTTGGAAAATTATACAGGAGGATCAACCCGGAACTTTTCATTTCGAATATTTATTACCTTTAAATCGAGTCCTTAATCAGCCTCTGATTATTCCGAAATACCGTAATCAGTATCTCCAAGTACATAGTTTAGGCAATTAAAGAAAAAAAAAAAAAATTTTTGAATTCCTAAAAATTAATTAAGACGTTTAATTATCAAATTTCAGAATGGACCATGATAAGACGAGGAGCATCGTAGAGTCATCGTCACCGTCGTCGTCGTCGTTGCGGACGTCGTCGCCGTCCATCAGCCGTGCATTGAGAACGCGACAGGAAGAAGAGGAATTGGAAAATTCGAAAGAGTCCCGAAGGATCGTCGGTGCGCGGGGTGGGAGGGTGGCGATGCGATGAGCCCGGCGAACGACGGGCAGGCCGTCACCCGACACCCCCAATTCCGAATCGGCATCGCGCTGCGTCCCGACGCAAGGCGTCCATCGAAACTGAGCTGTCGGCCAGTCACGAGTCTCCGCAGGCCATGGACCTCGATAGGAGAAACGGCACTGGCAATAGCGACATCAACTACACGAACATTTACTTCGTCGTTGGCGACAGAGTTGAAATCGCCTGTTTCTGTCCAGACCAAGTGACCAACAAGGAACTTAAAGGTGGGTATTCATTAATGTATTAAAATCAATCGATAAGTATCAATGATTATTTTTTTTTTTAATTAATTTATCCAATTCTTACTTGACTGCCTAAAGTCTCGAAGCGCGTATTGTCGCTTGTGGCGGGAAATTTGAAAATTCCTCACACTCATTTTCTTCCAAGTACCGATAAGCCTGACGTCGGGCTTGCAGTTTAAAAGTGACGAGCGGAGTTTCAACGTGGTAAATACTGGGGGTTGTTAGAACCGATTAGGTCCCGCTACTAATTTCGATGGCGAAGCAATTTCGTTAGAAGTTCTCTTGGAGATGGGAGAGTCTATAACCACTACCGAAATTATGTTTGCCATCGCTTCACCTTCAAACGCGACCTATCGATAGGGTTGGTCTGGTCTCTCTCTCTCTCTCTCTCTCTCTCTCTCTCTCTCTTTCTCTTTCTCTCTCTCTCTCTCTCACTCGTCTAGTCTGTCTCCAGTCTCACCTCCCGATCCTGCTCGCCAAACTTTCATCCGATCGCATCTCAACTTCGGACTCGAAATTTCTCATTAAGTTACTTGATTATTATTTTTTTTTTTCTTAACACGACCCTGTCTTACTTCTACGGCAAAATGATATTTTGCTAAAATTTTTCGGAATTAGGTAAAGTACATTTTCATACGCCTAATGATTATCAATTATAAATTATTATCGATCTAATTTTCTGCGACAGGAACTACGCACAGTTTCAGTTTCCTAAATTGACAGCTACGTAGATCGATCAATCGTGATCGATCTTCCGCCGCAGATATCAATTAATCTGTTTCCTACCGTCCCCCCTCCCCACCACCATTCTCAAAACTACCCACGTGACACACAATTCCCCGGAAATTACGAAACCAACGCTGAGTTCCGGTAAGCGTTGGGGCTTCCTCGAGAACTAAACCCTCGTAATTTTCTCGAGCATGTCCTTCTTCTCCACTTAGGTAAAAAGCTTTTTAGCGAGGCTTTTCTTGCCAAGTTCCTTTTTTTTTAGACTTCAAAAACAGCCGGCGAACGTGCTCCGTTGCTACGGCAAAGATAATACGCGAGATGCAGAACAGAAGGCGATCGAACGCAGTATTGTAAGAAATCAAAAACAAAAAAGTTTTCTAAATTCCACAAAAGTCTTTTCTTTCCCAGTTTACAATTTATTTCACTTTGACTCAGAATAAACTCCCTTAGGATTGTCGTACCAAGCAAACAAAAGCTTCGCTTTGATCGAGAGTGAAGTACCTTTTGCCACCATTTTGAAAAAAAATACCCTTTACCTTATTCCTTTACACTGCACTCCCTCTCTCTCCCTTCCCACCCTCTTCCCCCTCTCTCATCTCACGTCCAGACTGTACATACACGTTGAAAAATTGGCCGCAGCCTCCCTCAGGATCACACATTAAAATACAAATTATTCAAATTCTCCAAGCATCCTTGAATTCTCCTCCTCGAGTACTCTCCTGCCCAACCAGATGCTCCGAGTATCCACTTCGGTGCTTCCGAGGTAGTTGCAAAATTTTCCTCGTTTACACGTTAAATTTAAATAGGCTAAAATACACGTGAACTTGTTCATCTCGCCTCTCGAGGAACGCCCTGCTCGCCGTAGGAGAATCAAGGCCAATAGTTATTACGGCAAAGTGTGTTGCATCAATTTTTAATTGGAGTAACGTGAGCGCGGGAGTAAAAATAAAAAGAGACTAATTAAGATAGCTCTCGTAAAAAGCAACGAGTTACGGTTTACCAGGATCGCGAATAGAATTCCAGGTAGAATTTACCGTGCAACTTTACGCTCTCCGTTCGAGTATCCGCACGTGAGTCAGTCGTTGCGTCTAGACGTCATTTGCAAATGGCCGCGTTTGTTAAACCAACCGCCTAGGTATATAACAGTACCAAGGATACTTACGTACGTAGACATACGTATGCACGTATCGATTTGACGCGCAAACAAAGGCTTCCCATAAATTCCGAGAGCATTGCGGAATTTCCTTCCCTCGGCCTCCCTTAACATTTATTTTTTACGCGAAAGACCAACGTAGAGAGTATACGAAATTTTATTTTTATTCCTGAAAACTCTTCGCGATACTTGGAGAGGTTCGTGAGAATCTTATCAATGCGAGCTGTTGATTGAACGGGGGTAGATTAGCGGCTAATCAAAGCAATTAGTGACGCAAGATCCAGATTCTCAGTTGGCAATTAATAAAACAATTAAGCGAGGTGTCGGAGTGTCTCGAAGTCAATTTCAGTGAACGAGAGAGAGAGAGAGAGAGAGAGAGAGAGAGAGAGAGGCTGGATGAGGTAGCAAGAGAGAGATGGCGCAACTTCCATAGCTCCGACTTTTTCTTTCGTCTTATTTTTTTTTATTTTTTTTCTCACTCGATTCTCATACGACGACAGCGCCCAGTCATCCGAAGTAATGAGTATTGGGGAAACATATTGAAACGCAGCTCGATGCCTGATTGGTTGACTATTTTTATTTTTTTACTCGATCCTATCGCCATGAGATGTTTATCAGGAGCGTCTCCGTCGGGGCGACGGAGTGACTTCCGAAGGTGTCAGGGTTGGCATCCCGTAGGTCCCGTAGGTGAGTCTGAGTGGTTAGGATGAAATGGGGTGAAGAAGCGTCGGGACGCCCCCGGGGTGTTGCCGAGTGACGCTGGTTTAATTGGACGCCTGGAAGAAAAGCCTTCGAGTCAGCACGTGCGTGCACCCCTGGATGCAGGCGTCGACGTCATCTTGGCCTTCCCAGCTGTTACTCTCCCAGTCCTCTCTGTACGTTGCTCTGCTTGGTCTTGGAAAGCTCACGGTCGAGAGTCACGCGTAAAGCGAGAACAGTGGGGAATGAATTTCTGTTTGAGAAAAAAGAAATTTTTAATTTGAATAAAATTTGTCAAAAAAAGCTTACCGAAGCTTTTAGTGGAATTTTGTGATGGTGTTTCTTCTTATACCGATCTCTCGCTTCCAGCAGACAAGGCTCCGAAGTACAAGTGTTCCGAAAGACCCGGGCCCACGCTCCTCGGTACCTCCCGTTCCAATGATATTGGCCTCAACAAAATAATGAATAAATTGAGCAGGCCACAATAAAAACTATAATCGTGGACCGTACATCCATGATTCACGTTTCATTATCCTATTAGAGCCAATGGAGATGGCAGGAGAAGATAGCCCGGGGCCCCTCCCTTCCCTCCTACGGCCCTGATCCAGGTCCGATCCAGCGCCGATCTGCCTCCCGATCCATCTGGATGTTTTGCTTGCTCAGCCGGGTTGACCTTTGCCCCCTTGTCACTGGTACTCACTGCCCAGTATCGTCCGTGGCAGCAGGAGTCGCTCTCCGTCCACGGAGCAAGAAGTCTGTCGCGTGTTAAGTAGTCGTTGCTCGTCGCAAGCGGTCGGAGACACCATTATTATACGGCCCTGCCGCACTACCGGGACTTGGCATTAATCGAGCAGTAATTGCCGCGCGTGCCCTCGGCCCGGTGGACTCTAACCGTAGACAACCCGATGCCGCTCTACCTTAATTACCGTAATTTCATTCGATTCGTTTCGTACGCCTTCGGTTCCGTTCTCGTATCGCGGCGAGATCGTGCGCGCGTTTCAAGAGCCCTCGTAAATACCGGACGGTGCTTAAGACGCTCGCCGACGATTCTGGAACCACTCCTAGCCGTAGAATCAATTAGAGCAGTTGACTTGGTAAATGCTCCATGACTTCTTCAACGGACGTTTGCTCGCATTTTCTTAACCAGTTACGATTTCCAACCCTCCACGCTCGACCTCGTCTCGCGCACATTTTCTAACCGCACTTTTGACTTTTACAACCCTCGACTGACGTACGCACGGATATAGGCAAATCGTACCTTGCCTTATCTTGCCGAAGTTTTACGTTCTGGATCTACATCCCTTTATTCTCTGGCTATAAAGAGTAGGACTTTCTTTTTTTTTTATAGAAAGTCGTGATACGATTACTTGCTTGGATTTGAAATATAATTTCGCCGTGGGTGAGTAGGTCATTCCCTTTTTTATGGACAGGAATTCCATTACGCATTCTTTTTTCTTTTTCTGGTAAAATCATACCGTGCCCTGTCGATATTGTTTTGTGTACTTTCATGTGGAATCTTATTACGACAAACAATTTTTTTCGTTTCATCCCCCTTTTTTTTATCCATTCTCCGGGACGGGGTGGCGAAATGTGGAATCGCATTTTTTTTATTTTCCTATGGGCTTATTTTTTTCATAAACGTTAAAGAAACGCTTGCGGATCGGTCAACGTCCTGTGGGAATTTATTGTAATCACTATAGGCCTGTAGCGCTTAAGAGGTGTTTGGCAGAATAATTCGAATTCCGTGGCACGTGTCTGTCTGCCTCTACGACGGATGAAAATCGTGCATATAAATGCGCCTTTATCGATGGTGGCCAAGTGCGTGCTGCGTTTCAGTGATAGCTGAGCAATTTTCGTTAAACTCGTATATAATAAGTCTTGTATGGAAATTTGGCGAGGACTGCGCGTGCGCAGAATCTTGTATGCCGAATGTCTTTAGGTTGAATGAATAAAGGATATACCATATATACGCTGCTCTTTTCACTTGCAGCTCGGCTGATGCTGTTCTCTCACTCTCTCTCTCTCTCTCTCTCTCTCTCTCACTCTCACAGTCTTATCGTAAACGTTCCTTTCTCCGGATATTACACCGAGTCGACTACCCACGCACATCATTTGCCATTATGAATTTCCTTGAACTTAACCTCACGTGTGTGAGGATCCTGCAACTGTTTACTTCCTTGCGCAAATTTATCCTGTTCGTTGCGCCGACTGGCAGCTTTGAGTAAAAAAGAAATGCACGATGAGGATATCCCGTAGACTTTGCATAAGGATTTACGTAGCTTTCACGCGAAAAATATATTCCAAGGAAAAAAAAAAAAAAACAAAAAACCGAACGATCGAGACGGGACAAATTTTTGAAATCGTATTACGGATTCTATAATTTTGATAAACGTTAATTTTATCTATCTGTTATCTGCTGACAAATTTTGTTTCAGGCACTGCTACGCTTTTGCAAGATTAGTCTTACCCCCTCGCGTACGTCGTGTAATCAGACGCCATTAATGAGACTCATGAAGTCTTTTTGTATTCCAAGCTTAACGGCAACGTCGACCCCTCTTTTCAGGGTTTCCCCAATTAATGAAATTAATAGTTAGGTTAGGCGAAAACCTTTGTAAAATCCTATCCTCTGAGAAATTTGATATTTGATACTCGAAAAAAAGTTTCAAATATACTTTGTCTTTTCTTTCCTAATTTTTTTTGTTTAAATTGACAAAAATCGGTCTTATCCATGCTTGAGAGTATTAGCTCACATATATATTTTTTAATAAAGTCTGAAGTTACAAAGATTGGCCAGTCGGTAAAACAGTTTTTCATTGAACTACTCAAACGAAATTATTTGAAGAACCGCAGAGAAGCTACGCGAACGACCATATACGAATGAGGGATCGGCAGACTCCGGAGACTGGCTGACTGGCAGACTGGCGGCTCAGGCCGGTTGCCGCGTAAACAAGCATTTTTACCGGGATTCGCCTTTTTTCGTGTTCGGCTAGTACCTACTTGCTATTACGCCGCTCGTAATTCTCGGACGCCTCGGACAGCCAAGTCGGGTTGTAACTTGGGGTTACTAACGCATAACAGACAACATATAGGTATACATACAATATACCTACATGGTAACTCGCGCGAGATCGACTCTGCTCTCGTCTCCTCGGCTCTCGTATACTCGGTGATCCATCATCAAAGATGAGTCTCTTCCCCTCCCTTTCCCCATCTCGATCACCCATAAGTATCCTTCCATTAGACTCAGAGCCAAGTGTGGTTATTACTGAAATTAATGAGATGAGACACCGGATATTCGAGTGGCGGCCATGTTTCTTTTTTTACTCGGGTCTATAAAGCACAGCAGTGGAAAATTGGTCTTTGAAATTTTCAAAAAATGATAAATTCGCGAATCGGGTACATAAATTCGAAATTCGTAAACCACAATTGCTGGATAGCAAAAATTTTAACGAAATGTTTTAAAGCCAAAAAATAAAATCAGGGCAAACAGGTTCACCTTGAGGCGCGACCGCATGTACCGTACGGTAGCGTCTGATCTTATGGGTTCGCCATGGCAAAAAAAAAGTCTTGCCGAACGAAAATTAAACCGGAAGTGCTGAAAATCGAAAAATATTATTACCTCGCTTGCACGTAGAATTTTTTATCAATTTTTTCAAAATCCAAACCCGAACTAGTTCAGCCAGTTTGGTATAAATTTTGCATGCAAAAATTCACCTGAGTACGTATACCTACGTTCCTGTTTTTTTTTTGCAAATTGCATAAGGCACTCCCCCATGTTTCATGCAGATGTACTAAAAAAATACTTTTTTTCCATTACCATATATCTTTAGTGCGCTTTGTTAACTTTGCCTGGTTACCATTAAGCGGGCTTGTGTAATTGTAATTTAATTTAATACAGACTCCTATTCACGAGTCCGTACGCCTGCATCTATCCGTAATTACGTAATACGTATGCATTTGCGTTTGCGCAATGTCATGCATATATATACATATATATATATATATATATATAATATAACCGGGCTTTTTCGAACGACAACCAGCCGCGTAGCGCACAGAGTATATATATAGGGCAGCGCCGAAAAAGCGACATTAATTAAGAAAGTTGCCGCGTCACGGTTAATTACCTACGGCGTCCTTAATTATAATTAATTCGCCTAATTTTATTTACGAGCCCGATACGCCGTCCTCGTATCCTCGGGGTTATTCAATTTTCACGAATTCATCCCGGCGATGCTCATCTTCCGCCTTCGTCATCCATCGTATCTCATCTACATGCGTATCGCTGCGTCTCGAAAACGATAAACCCCAATTTACATCCCCGTGTGTATCTTCATGCGTCGAAAATAGAATGTCATTTTCATGCTCCTTCTGCCCCATTCAATTTGCCTGGATTTTATGCAAAGCTCTTTCGCGTCCCCTCTCCTAGCGACACTGTACTTCGTTATATTATTATTATCGGGAAAACAGATTCGCGCGTACGGTCGCACTCTCAATTCGCGAATTCTCATCGAGAAGCCAAATTGAGAACTTGTCATCGCTCGTCCGCGAGCCTAAGATCTACATTCTTCTACTGCCAGCGATTTGTCATTCTACGCTTGTGCGACATTCGAATAAACGGAGGGCGCATGCGAGTCGTTTGGATTTCGTTGAAGACTCGCCATAAATCTTTCGTTCGTCAAGTAGGACGTTTGATATGGTATTAAAAAAAAATTTTACTACCAAATTCGAATTTATCTCGTGGAACGAATTATTCTCGTGGACTATAATCTTCCAGCGTCGAATCCACGTCGAACGAGCTTTTAATATTTTCCTTTACATTTTTTATGACTTCCTTTCAAGATTCAACGATTCGATGACTCTCGTGAAATCGATTCGGTGTCGAGAGTTTCGTGTAAGTTGGTTCGCGCGAAATTCATAATTATTAATTTCCGACTGAAATTCTTCTTGGCGATTTATTATTAACAGAGGCGTCCTCGTGGAACGAAACCGTTATTCCCGGGTGAAAAGTGACAAAATTGCTGAGAAAGGAGAGGCGTTCGCTTTGAATTAAATTCTTTTATTTTTTTTTTAATAACAATTAGATGATTCCTTAAAGGTGGAGGACCAAAAGAAAAATTTGAGAGCAAGAGAAAGAGTGATAAGGGAAAAATTTATAAATCATTCCTCGGCATAAAAAGTGGTCACTTTTGATAAACCATTTTTCATCATCGTTCCCAGACCCTCCTTTTCAATGGCCGGAAGTCAGCGCCACCGGTGCGCACTCTTTAAACTGCGCTTCGCGTCCGATCGATTATTTGCAAAATGCCTCTCGGCCAACTAATCCTCCGTCTTTCACCCCTTGGAAGAGTCTGCGAGCCACCTCGCTGACTCCATTCAAGAATGCATCTCTCTTCTTTTGTCTCTATATCTTTTCTTTCCGCCCGACTCGAGGGTTGGACTGTTCTTTTTTTTCCGTACCGGAAATGACCAATCGATCCTCCAGGTCTACCCGTGAGCTTGCACCGTATCCACCGGGTCTCAGGTCTCCTTTGCTACTCTACCATCCCTCTTTGCTCTCCTTTTCCTTCCTTGAGATTCAAGTTAAAAAGTTCGGACTCAGGACCCACTGATTACAGGATCACAGCATCCCTATTGAATCTTATTATCTTTTCTTCGGCAGAACTCTTCAGAAGCGCAGCAGAGGCTGGTCCTCTGGATATCCTGAAGCTTCACGACGGAGACAAACTTCTGAACATTTCGCCGTATCTCCCGGCGAACACACCAGACACGGCCTACGTGCTCCAGGTAAGTCCTGGTCGTTACCGATAACGCATTGAGATCCCTAAAATTGAATAGATCAGTCGAGATAAGAAGGAAGAAAGAGATAAATAATAACATCCTTTCGTCAACAGGTTGTTGGAGCACATCCCGCGACTTCCGGTATGATCGAGGCTGACCTGTTACGCGCCCTGGAGAGGCGAGTCGCCGTTCTGGAGAGAGACCTGAGAGATCATCAGGAAGCTGCATCCACAGCACCGTCTTTGGCTCTTCGTGAACTCAAGAGACAAGTGAACGACTTCAAGAACAAACTTGAGACGACCGAACACCTCAGTTGGTTAGGTAATTGGACCCGACCTTGCGACTTGTCGTTTCATGAAAATTAACCAACGAAAGAATTATCTATGAAATTAACATTCAAGGAATCGTAGATATTTTTTTCAAGCACAACACTGTAACACGAAAATTATATACAAACAATATTCTATTCGAGTAAACCTGGTACAGAGCTAAAACAGTTTCAAATCCTCGCATTCGCAGAGCTTCCTTCGGTACTTAGTATTTTCTTTATGCTTGGACGAATCTTCAAAGTCGCCTCAATCCCGCGCAACCGAAACAACTTAAGACGCAAGGCCGACCTTAAGGCTCCTTTCTAAGCTCCGATGCATTTTACAAAAATCTACAAAGTGACATAGCGTCGACCTGAAAACTTTCAATCGAATCTTTAAACCCAAGATATATACACAGTCCAACGTTGAGACGCCAGACGTCCTTCTTGTATTAGCACGCCAGTCGACTCGGAGCGGCGTCGCGACGCGGCATGCGTCTCGACGTGCAATTTAACATAAACATATTTGCCTCCGACGATTTTTCATCGCGTTACAAAGGTACCACGTGGACCTGACATTTTCGCATTTCTTCTTTCTCCCACACAGCGAGCAACGGCAGACTTTATCTTGGGTTAAGTGTTTCCAAGGTAACAGGAATTTTAAAGGGGGCAGTACATAACCAGAGAACGTTAAGGACGAGAGTCCAGGGAAGCTCTGTAGAAATCCCACGGATCCCGTACGAGTACCAACTTGCTTGAATTAAACCAAAAGTGGACAAACAGGCTCCCGTGAGCCTCTGCGATTTTTTTTTTCACCATCCCTCGAGGTCGATTCGACGGGAATGACGGATATACGAGAGAATAAACAGCACCGAGCGGAATCCGTTTGCGGCCGAATAAATATTTGTCCGAGCAAAAACCGTCGCGCTATTCCTATCTTCGAGTTCTAGCCAAACGTTGCGCGACGGAGAACGAGCACTGGGACCACGAGGGTGGCTGAGATAGGGTTGGGTTGGAACACGTCTTAAATCCTGATGAAACGAACCCATTTTCATTTTTTTTTTTTTTTTTCTTACATTTTTCCCGGTACCATATACGGGGGAGCACTGTGAATTGAGCTTTTTCGAGTACTGACGTTTCACGTTCAAAAGTGTCCTGGATTCGAGGATTTCTGCTGTAGCGAAAGAGGATCGACTGCGAAGGACGTCGAACGTCAGTAGCGTCTGTAATCTTGCGTGTTGCGAAACGACTACGGGGCGTCGCGACGCGTCTGATTTTACGAGCGACCCGTTTACGAGAATCGTCGGTTTTTTTTTCTATAATTTTATTTCTTTTTTTTTTTTTTTTTTGTAGGATTCTATAAACAACTTCCGGAACCCATCTCCTCCGAGGCTTGTCGGAGATTGCAGTATCGGCGGAAGAGCGACAGCGTGAAGCGCAAAGTGCGCGAGAAATTTCTCAGCATCTGGTGAGTTTCCAGGAAACGAAAGATCTTCGTATTGGCTATCTATCGTTCATTTTTATCTGGCATCGCGGCATGTGTGCACTTGCGTTATCTGTATTGGGTATAGTATTTTTTTTAGCTGATTCACCAAACTTTACTGCCTGAAATATTTTCTATGCGCAGCGTATGCTTTGTGTCTCGTGTAGTATTTTTCGTGACGTCATGGACCATCTTGAAATTGCAAATATTTTCAAATAAATCTGCCTACGCGAATAAAAAAAGAAATTATCACAGAGATTCTACGAGATAATCGACGTCCAGAAATTCGTAAGGATCGAAATAGACGCGTGGTGAATTTCAGCGTGGAAATTCCAGGGATAGGCTATTTCCAGTGACATTGACGCTGGTCAGGTTCGAGACGTCGGCGTCCTCGGGTCTGTCGACGTCGTGCGCTACGCAGTACCTATTTTTAATAGGCACTTTTAGCTTCGTTAAACGTCCCAATGACGTCTTCTTCCTTTTTCGATTCTCGAGAGGCTCAACGTCAAACGAGTGAATTTGCATGGACGTCATGAACCAATTTTTTTTTTTTTTTTTTTTTTTTTTTTTCAAAACCGAGTAAGTCAATACGTTCTATTTAAAAAATTGAGGAATTCCTTAGGTAAAGTCCAATTTAATTTTTTACCTTGTTTACATTTTTATTCGTTCCTCTGTTTTTTTGCTTCTCTTAAAGTCCATGGACGAAGGTTTCCTCGATGAGTTATTAAAAATTCCCATGATTAAACGTCATTCAGAATTTCGTAACAAGACGGTTACTCGTAAATTCACGATTTACACTGAATTTCGCATTATCGCAGACCTTTGTTATCTGCGCGAAAGGGTCGAACGTACAATATTCGAATCCAAAGTATTTAACAACAAGAGTCACAGCTTCATATCAGTCAATGTTTTTGACCAAAATCCGAGCCGCAGTGGCAGGAGCATTTTCTTCGTACTCCCTTTTCCTAAAGGTACCCGAGAATTTCGAAAATCCAAAAAACCGTATCGACCCTACAAAAGATATTCAAAAGATCCAGTGATAAAAATGATATAATATTTAATTGAAAAGAAAAGCTAAAATAAAACTCTCAGCTGCAAGACGCAAGGAAACGCACTGTAGAACTTCCATGTACGCTCGACTCGACTCCTTTAAAGCGACCCAAGTATATTAATGCAGACGGCTTTGGGTCCCACTGAATATTTCATGCTACGTTAAAACAATATTCCTGCCTTCCGCGGCGGCGCGCGTTACGCCTAAATGCAAATGAAGCGCAATCGCGCGCGTGCATACCGATCCTCGAAGCTTCTATACCAAGAAGATACTGCACCGCCCTGGGGAAGAGACGGCTCCTCGGTAGACGAACCTGAACTTCCATGGATTTCATTACCCACGTAATCTACGTCATTTTCACCTCAATCGTCCCGAGCATCTCGACGCCCGGCGTCGTCGCCGTCCCTGAGATTGATCCTACTTGGATTTGACGCGGCACGCACTCCTACGCGTATATACGTTACTTCCTGCCGTTATGGATTTTCTTGCTTAATACGAAATCTAATAAAGCCCTAGAGAGACTCGATAGAGCCTGGGAGATTGTCGTATAAAGTACATTGATGAGAATGAGATTTCTGCACGAGTTTAATATTATTTATTAATTTACTTCGCCCCTCGATCCACGCTCAAGCCGTATATTGGAATTTGCATTTTTATTTGATACCCGATGTATTTGAAAGGTCGAAGGACGGGGGAGGTCAAAAGTCAAAAGTGACGGATAAATTAGTTACGGCTTTGTAGGAATTTATATATCGTATATATAAATCGTGATCTGATTTTTTTTTTTGAAAAGGGAAAAAGATCTATTCGCCAATCGATACTGGCTCTCGGACAAGAAGAACTGATAAATCTGTTGTTAATCGTTTGGATCCTTCCTCTGAGTATATTTGTCTTTGTGACGTCATCTTGTCATGAATTTTCAATAGTATCGTTACGACCGTGATAAGCGTGGGTGGTACGACCTTCATGAAAACTGCCCACATAATATCGTCCTGCTTCAAATATTATCCTTGGTTTTTTTTGCTTTCTTTTTTTCGAAAAACTCTTTCACTCGTTTTTCATGTTCCCCGCTTTCTTCTCGATAAGTCTCGACTTCAGGAGAGAAAAGAGGATTTTGCATTATCAAGGGATTCCGCGAATAAACCTTGTACGAGTCTTTGCAGCCCTCGGTGCCTTTCACCCCTGTTTCTCAGAAGTCCGCCAAATCCCTCTTCGTAATTGATAATTAATTCGTAGCCTACAGTGATACGTCGAGAATAAAATTTGAAAATTTTTTAGAGCTTCGAATCGCGACGTTGACTTATCCTTCGTGAAATTATGGGGTTTTTGAAATTTGAAAAATATTCAGGGGCAGAGTTACTCCAGCGTTGGAAAGTCGGGAACGGAGACAAAGTGCAGAATCTTCGCGTGTCTCTTAAAATAACGGAGACCTGCATTCGCAATTTGCAAATTTGTAATTCGCGCTGCGTCTTGGTCAGTCTATTTTAAATTTGTACTGTCAGATATTTACGAACTTCCTTGAACCGCGAATATTTTATGCGATATTATTTCTTACCCGTTAGAATAGTTATCGCGGATTCTGAATATCTCCCGAAGGGACTCGCGATTTTTCTCACGGATGTATCTACGAGGAATTTCCTAGATCTGAAGGTACGACTGTCATTTATTATCTGCAGTCGCCTTCATCGTTCGCAGGTAAAAGCAGTTCGGCTAGATTAATCGTTCCCGAGTCTTTTTTCTTTTTTATAGTCCATCGTTTCAACGGATTAATTAACAAAGTTTTAATTAAAACCGATTGCCATGCAGTATATCATTACAGTAGTATAATAAGGGAGGTTCTGGATACAGATTCCGGCAACGACATTTACCGACACTTCAAGAGCCTTCGACAAGAGGCGTTCTATTTCGTTCAATCCGGTCTTGATCGATTGATAAGAAAATTTAAAAAATCAAAAAAAATTTGTTACTGCAAGATACAAGATATCTTGACGATTACCCGAATGATATGAAAATTACAAGGAATTTTGTCTCTATACACATTTTATTGCCAATATTAACAATCTACGTTCATTCCTATCTTCGTTCAATTCGATCTGATTCGACTGATAAGAAAATTCAGAAATTCAAAAAAAATGTGTATCTGCAAGATACAAGATATCTTAACGATTATCCGAATGAGATACAAAAATTACAAGGAATGTTTTTTCTACGCGCATTTTATTACCAATATTGAAAATCTACTTCATCTAATCCCTGGTCGTTACCATAAAAAAAAAGTCTCCCTCAGTCAATTCCTCCTTTCCCTCACGACACTTTAATAACAATTTTCCCAGTAAATCATCCCCCCTCGTCATATCCCAGCAAACGACAACCCAAGCTTCATATTCGCCCTTTTATCCGCCTAATAAGCTGCAAGCGTCAAACTCAGCCGAACAACCACCGTCCATTCGGGCAAAATCCAGACCGAGTTGTTCGCCGCACACGAAACTACATATCTCCAGGAAGCGATTCCAGGAGGAGTTTCCAGGTATCCGGAGTAGCCAGGATTTGCGCTCTTATTCGATTAAACGAAAGCCCAGTGGGATATCCCGGGATGAGATCCACGCAAATTGAATAAAAACAAATGGACCAGCTCTACGTGATTTCATGCTGGGGTCAAAAAGGGCTTCTATTTGCTTAAGAAAAACAGAAAAAAAGCTACCTGACCCACGACTCCCAGGAACATCCAGTTTGGTACCCGAAGAGGTATCGTTCCAGGCGTTAAGCAGAGACCGGAACAGCGACGAAGCAAAAGTGAGTGGGCGAGAGAAAAGTTAGCGGAACGCTCTTCGGAGCCCTCGTGCAATTTTGCGAAAATTCGCGAAAGGCAGCGAACTCACTCGAGCGATAAACGTTACTCGGAAAGTGCCCTATTGTATCGTACGCTTATCTTCGTTCCACCTGGTCTCTCTCACTCTCTCACGCACTCCCGTACCCGTACCTCGTGCACTTACTTCCCCACGGCCGTTTCTTTATCCCCCCCGGCAGCACCCCTTTCTCACCTCATGCCAGCAGTGCAATCTCCTGGCAATGGCTGCGTCATTTCCTAACTGTCACTCATACGAGTCCTCGATTTGCAAGTCGACGAGCCTTATGCATTTTACAGTTTTCCGATAACGGGAAATTCAAGCGCGATAGAGACACGCAGATTCATCTTTGTGAGATGCGTGAAAGGGTTTGGTGGAGGGGAGAGTCCATTAATGTACATTAACGATTTTCGAAATTACCTGTCCGACATGGACTTTCGATATATCGATGAGGCTCGCTCGAAAAGTCTTTCGATTACTTTCTGAATAATTGCGTAATCTGACGTATATATATGTATATATTTCTTAAACTATTTTAAATTTTTCTCTTTATTTCTCATTCGCTCAGTCCCAATTATTCCTCTGGTTAAGGAAAATTACCGAGAGCCACGGAAAAATATGTTCTCTCCGCTTTGTAATTCAGCTGTCCGACGTAACCGTGTGCCGAGCATGTATCTTTATAAATGTCAGCATAAACTTGAAGATCGGCGCGGTCCGCATATTAAGAACTTCGTCTGCGCACTGGTGGGAGTAAAATTTTTTATAGAAATTTTATTCCCTTGCGAAAATTTCATCGAAATTATAAAAATCATTGTCTCCCAAGCTTATCTTCGTTGCGTTAGATACGGAAGTACAGCGATATATCGAACCGTAGAAAAAGACGAGAGAGTTAACACAGCGAAGAATATCTCTTGAACTTTTCTTTGATGCGATTTCGCAGTGAACTTGCCAAGAGAAACAAGAGTTCGTAGCAGCTACGGTAGGTTTACGTTGGGAAAGGAAAGAGAAGAAAAAAGAAGAAGCCAAGAAACGGGATGGTAAAATTTGTTTACAGTCGCGAGAAGAGGAAGAAAAAAAAAAAGATCCGAAATAAAGTAAAGAGAAGGATCCCGTGATCCCGAAGGGATGCTGCGCGATGAAGCAATGAATTTTAGAGAAGAGAAACTAGGAACGAGCAGCATCGCGAAAGTCGAGAGTGTTGGGCATCTCTTATCGGACTCTTGCGAAGAGACCGGCGGCTACCGGTGTCAACCGCCACACGATCATCTCGCGATGATCAGATTTCGAGTACAAGGATCATGCTCGATGGCTCTTCAGCCCGGCTGCTTCCCAGCATCCCTCTTCCCTGTATCCAGTAGATCAGCGAATCCAGCTCTTCGTTCCTCTGTATCGCCTCCTGATCATCCGTCCGTTTCTTCATCTCTATTTTCATCTCTCCTTTCCGGTCTCCAGTCTCCACTTTGACCTCCTCCTCGCTCTTCAGCATCCGTCCGCGTCCTCTTAGGCCAAGTTCTGGACCACCGAGCGACCGCTACATGGCGATGCTCGGAAATTCTATTAAGTCACCGTTATCTCGATAATAACCTGAGCTGCAGCTACCGTGTAATAGAGATCGTGACAAAGCAGACATTATCCCATGCCATTATTTAATAGCTATCTTCGATAGGAGTTACCAGCTCGCGATGAAGACTAAATACCCACCCGTTATATCGGAGCGAATTGGAAAGCCAGTCCACGATAGGTCTTAGAATCGATCCTCGCTAAAACTTCAATATTGAAGTTTAGGTCGTAGACTCTTTCGTCTCTCTCGCTTGTACTCAAAAAATCGAATTGGAATTCCATTCTAACGATACTCCTCTAGATCTCGGCACTCTTGAGTCTCCTAAGCGTTCTCAATCTTTTGTCATTCTTCACCCTCGTCTTCGCCCCTCTTCAGCTGCGCTACCACCTTACCCACCTATGTGCTCACTAGCTAGCGTCGATGTTTTCTAGTTCTTCCAACCTCCTTCGCGTTCCTGGGTGGAACCTCCCCAAGAGGGTCTCTCGACATCTTTCCACCCTCTGCCTCATCGTCGCCGACCCATTGTATTCCGCAACTAAATATAACTCGCGCAGTAGCTGCAGCAGATCGATGCGGACCTGTAATTTCGATCAGCCTATCGCGCTTGGGTCCGCAAAGGGGTAGCAGGATCTCTAAAGTCCGATCTAGGAACTTCTAGGGATATTTAATGTTGATCGAAGACTTGAAATTTGTTCGCTGGATCCTTTAAGGCACTTCGTAGTCCGATCTGACCATTTCAGGAGATCGAGTAATTTAACGTGCTAATGACCATCTGCATCCGCTGTTGAAAAAGGTGAAATGCCACTGGCGCGATTCCTCTTGCATGGCAATTACGTAATTACGGCTGCACCGTAATTGCGGATGGCTACGACGTGTTTTATTCGATCTTGGAATCACTCGGCTTTGAAATTACTCCCGAGGATCGGCTATCGTTCACTCGCTCTGCCGAATGTCCAGTTCAGTGGACACTTCATGGTAAATTTTCCGAAGAGTAGAACTGATTGGTTATCGATTTGTTACAGCGACGTGGCTGTCTCGTCCAGTGTCAGAGAATGGCTGAGGTCTCCTGCCTTCGATGCTCGGCAATTCGAAGACGAGGAACTCCTCCTGATGCTCCAGACGATGTTCGTCGAGCTGGAACTCCCGCAAAAATTTAACATACCTCTGTCGACCCTGAGGAACTTCCTGTACGAGGTCTATAACAATTACAACGAGGTGCCGTTTCACAACTTCCGGCACTGCTTCTGCGTCGCCCAAATGGTGAGTTTCGTGTGGAATCGCCTTTATTTTAGTAGCGACCTCAGTCACGTGGTCCAGATACGATTACGATCTTCGTTGCAGATGTACGCGATCGTCTGGGCCATCAACCTCCCGTCGAAGATCAGCGATCTGGAGGTCTTCGTGCTCATCGTCTCCTGCATCTGTCACGACCTCGATCATCCTGGCTACAACAATATTTATCAAATAAACGCGCGTACCGAGCTGGCTTTGCGCTACAACGATATCTCGCCTCTGGAGAATCATCATTGCTCCGTAGCGTTTCGCATCCTGGAGGCACCCGAGTGCAACATCCTGGCCTTCTTGGACCCCATGACGTACAGGACTGTTCGCGAAGGGATCATCAGGTGCATCCTGGCTACGGATATGGCCAGGCACAACGAGATACTTGGACAATTTACGGACGCGGTGCCAGAATTCGATTATACGAACAAGGCACACATTAATCTGGTCAGTGACATCTTGCGCCGGATGAATTATTCATATCTCAGCCGCGTGGTTATATTTATTAACTCATTCGTCTCTCGTTCTTCCGTTTAGCTCTCCATGATCCTGATCAAGGTGGCCGACATCAGCAACGAGGCTAGACCGATGGACGTGGCCGAACCGTGGCTCGATAGGCTTCTTCAAGAATTCTTTAAGCAGAGCGACGCCGAGAAACTCGAAGGACTTCCGGTGACGCCGTTCATGGATCGAGATAAGGTCACCAAGCCGTCCTCCCAGTGCAGCTTTATCGGACTCGTTCTTCTGCCACTCTTCGAGGCGCTCGGCGAACTTTTTCCAGAACTTCAGGTAACTTCGTATAACTTGGCTCCGAGTGAATTGTCCTGGTTAGACCAGCGAAGCAGCTTCCGGGGTAGAAATGGAATTAATATCGAGGGAATAGAGATTTTTAAGAGTTTTTCTTATTTCAGGAACTGATCGTCCAGCCTGTGAAATACGCTTTGGAGTACTATAGACGATTGAACGAAGCGGCAAAGGACGAGCGACATCATAGAAAGAGTATAATAGATTTAGGTGAGTCGGGGCAGTCAGCAATTTCTGGTTCTGGTCCATGCGTCGTTAAGTCGACCTCGTCTCACAGCATGCGCTCCAAGAGATCAGGTGGTACTGCTTACTCGCGATCTCGATCGATAGATGAGGATACTGAGAATCTAACGATAGAGGAGATTGAGAACATTGAGAGTTCAGATCCGGAGACAGCCACCGAGGTGGAGATCAGTGAGAAGACTCTGAAGTTCAAGATCTCGACGGAAGGGACAGTCAGCGGTCGCAAGAGTTATCCTGGCAGCAGGAAAGGCAGCAGGGAGAAGTCGTCCTTGGATTATCACAACCATGATCTAGCCAGAGCCGTGAGGGAGCATGAGCGCGAGAGGCGACGCAGTCGTGGTGAAAATTTCAGCAGCGACATGAGTTCACCGGTCAGCGCCAGGTCGGGCGACGAGCCCAGAATCCTGGAGGAGCTGGAGAAGGACGAGATTGTTTTTTTAGAGACAACGATCAATCAGGACAAATCGGAAGGAAATGGCAAACTCCTGGCGCAGTCGCCGAAAAATAACATTGACAGAAGTATCGTCGTTAACGAGGAGGACAACAAGTTGAAGGTCATGAAGGAGAGCATCCGGTGCTCCTGCGAGGAACGAGAGAAAGTTCTCGTGAACAATCACAAGTCCCTTCTGTCCCGCCTGAGAAATTTTACTGATCGATTGAGCATCAGTTTCGACTCAAAGGAGTCACCGAGTCTGAAGCAGACGAAGCATCCTACCAAGAATCTGAACAAGAGCAACTCCGTTAGCAGCAGCTCCTCCAAGCACAACGTCTCCATTTGCAAGCGCTGCAACCTGGTCAAGATGAATAAGGAGCGCGAAGCTACGGTTGAGATGTCCAGCGTTGACAAAAGAGCCATGACATTGCCCAAGGCGAAGAAGTCTCAGGACTCGAAGAACAAGAGCTGGCGAACGGTGTTCGCCAAGGAGAAGAGGCCTTCCGCCTCCTTGGAGGCGCTTCCGGCCACTGACACCGACACCCCTGCGCTCGGTAAACACAAGAGAAACTTTTCGAATCCCGAGGGTAAGATGATGGTCGCCAAGGCTCAGGGTCCGAAGGAGCCAAAGCCGATGATCTTCACCGATTTCAAGGAAATAGACGTGCGAGCCAAGCCGGAAATCATCGTCAATCCCAGCAGCAGCTCCACCGTCATAGACCAGGACATCGGTAAGGTCGAGATCAGACGGAGCTCGGCGAGCATGGAGGATATATCCAAGATAACCAAGCAAAACGAAACGACTCTTCTTGGCTCACTGGAGGACAAGAAGACGGACGAACTTCAGATCACTGGCTCCCTCGATTCCATGCTCTACAAGGAGTCCAGCAAGTCCTCGAAGAAGCCCATATGCTTCTCTTCTCCAGGAACCTCCAAAAAATGCTCCACTGGTATCTTCTCCAGGATCAAGTCCGGGATGAGCATCGACAGCACCCGGAGCAACAGTGGCTCTCTCCACGAACAGATTCCACCTTCCTCGGCATCACCTGCCCAGACCGGATGGATATCATCCTTGACCGCTAGTTTCAGACCAAAAAGGCAACCGAGCGAGCTGCCGTCCTCGCCACAGCGTTCCCATTGTCCCAGTCAGGACGACCTCAAGTGATACGTTCTTGCGATCGGCAGTAAAACCAGGCGATCGACCATTATGCCGAGCTGCTTCGGCCGTCGACCATTTTCTCAATAACAACTAGTCGAACAAACGTTCTCGTCAATACATTGCGTTTATACCCAAGGGACTTCCTTTCGTCCCTCGATGACTGACCTGACACCGCCATTACATCCTACGTCATCTTCTCGTTCTTTTTTTCCCTCAAATTCTTTAGCTCAATCCCTCAGCCAACTAATTTCTATTCAATTTTACCCTGAGACTGTCTTTGCTCCCATTTTTAATTTTCAAATTTGATCCCTCATACGTCAATCTCTCGCAGGACTTCTTTGTCTACCGTCGAATATATAAAAGAATAATTAATCTCAAACAATTGATGAAAATTATACCGTGTTACTGACCCTTAACCAGCGAGGTGGGTCCGTGAGACCCACCCTACATATTGCGACCCTTATACCGGATACGCAACGTAGAATAATACCTTGCATTTTTGCTACCTTGTATCAATACTTATCTGTCAAAATGCTAAAAACATTCAGTTGACGTTCACCGTGCTGGTATCGAATTTTTTTTTAAAAACTACTGAGAAGCTCAGACATTCTATAGTATAAGTTTTCCTTTCGCCTCTCTGTGTTTAAGGGTAAAAGTAACCGGTCGCTAGCGTAGGTTTTCTGCCGATTCGAAACGTTTTTTGGGTCGTCCGTTCGAAAAGGCCCTTGGCTGCTCGGCCAGGGAAGAAGAACCTTAGGATGATAAACTATTTTATTTATTGTCTAACTAACGCGTAGCCTAACGATTAATCATTAATGTTGTTCGTTATATATGCAATGTATACACCGTATAGATATAGCTATACTCCTCTGAGATCCGAGTTAAGAAATAGACGTGCGCCACGCGCGCGCCTCTACGTATACATATACATAGATATACATACAACATCTTTACATTATAGAGACGCATACACAACACACACACACACACACACACACACACATAAATTATATATACATATAGCTGCCATACGAGAAAATCCAAAAAAGTGTCACTGTTTTTTGAATGTCGCGAAAAGAGAAAAGAACATTTAATTAGGGTGTTACTATATTGACTCCGTGAACGTAGCGGCCGTGTCGAAAGATGCAGCCCCGTGTCCTTCGATTACGAACGATCGTTAAATAAACGTCGCGCGCACCTTTTACGATTAGTTCTCTATGATATTGCGATTTCATTTTTAGATGTTTATATTTTTATACTCCAGCAACGTGTCTATACGGCGATCGAACCGCATGTATTGTTCAACTCTAGTCTTACGTTATTATCTTCGTATCCAGCATTGTTATAGATACTGTCGTCTTCTTTTAATTACTTCTTCGACTTCATCTTCTTCCTCTGGTTTCCTTATCAGTGTTCTCGCTCTTTCACGGTTTAACTCTTCGCACGACTCTCGACTCGCGTTCTTTGTGAGAAATTAATATTAAAATTAAAACAATGAGTACGCGTGCTCGATAACAAATTAGGATTATTAAAATTATTATTTTTCATTATTCATTATCTCATCGACAAGGGAATCGCACTTGCGAATGCATTTATGTACGTATATGCATATATCGGAAATTAAAATTAAGATATTCTTGTGACGTCATCGTTCATCCGTGCGAACGAACGCGCTACCGTGTGAATGTATCTTTGCGTACCTTATTGATTAAAAAAAAAGAAATCAGCGTGGCTCGTTATCGGGTATACTCGGAAGTGTATTTTCGCGTTATTAGACCAAATTTGGAAAATCGCCAAAAATAATATATATATATATTATTCCTGACGATAACGTGCGTCAGGCATTGATGATAATATTTTTAGAAATTGACAGTGACGCAGTAGTGAGATTTTTTCTCAATTTTATGGAAATTTAGAAAATAATAATTAATCCCAACTTCCGAGTCGAACTGACGAGAGTCGATTGTAAAAGATTATTGCGAAGCGAACTTTAACTGGACAAAATCATCGCGTGCTGAATTTCCCAACGCGGTATTTTTTTGTCGTCTTTTTCGAATCCGACCCGAAATCAAAAAAGCTCCGTGAAACACTCTACTCTTTAAAGAGACTGTCTGTGCCTGATCTCTGTCGTATATTTATTATTATTTTTTTTCTCTCTGACCAACTTTACTCCAAGGATAAGTGGGAGCACTGGAACTGAGAGATACTCTTTCGAAATTCGCGGCAAATGTAAGAGCGAATGAAAAAAAAAAAAAATATATATAAAGGGAGAAAACAAAAAATTACGCGGGTCCACCTTTTTATCGATACACGATCAATGTGCCGTCAAAAGACAATCGTTCTCTTGTATTCCCTTTTTTTTTTAAAAAACCTTATCAACCGACCAGTCAAAGTTCCGATCGTACCAATAAAGGGCCTTCCTGCGTTTCATCTAGACGATCGTTATCAATGAGCGACGCGTTAGGAAAAAAAAAAGAATGACAAGTAAGTCAATCGAACACCGAAACTTCGATAAATCTCGAAAGAGTGTCTTGCAAGTATGGCGATAACTGCGAGCCGAGGAAGTGGGGGAAAAAAAAAAGAAGAAGGAAAGAACAAAAAAAGCAAAGAAACAAATGATAAATAAAAAGCAGCCTCTGTAATCGTTCTCGCGATCAAGAACAATATGCACTGTCAATTGATTATTTATTCGCGCTAACATTGTTCAACGTCGGTCAATTAAAATGAGTCAAGTCGTGATGCATTTCTTTTTCTCGAAGGACAAGAACTTCGTGATATTGTATAATAAATATATAGAGACGAATCTTGTGATTTGTACGAGAGCGATAAAGAGAGAGAGAGAGAGAGAGAGAGAGAGAGAGAGAAAAGAGAAAAGTAATCAGAAAAAATAAAAATAATAATCTTCTCTCCCCCTACTTGACCCTCCTGACCCTTCGGGCTTGTCTCCTTCTTATCCATCCAATCCTCGACTCCAATCCTCGCCTTCTTCTGGTACTTCTGGTTCTCCGTCTGCGCGTACACGTTGGACTCTCCGTTTGAACCACAGGATTAAACTGCGTAGGATTGATCGAGAAACCTTATGGCGAATCCTTAACTAGGTAGAATCGAAGATCGGAGTTTTACCTGACGCAGGAGGGGCTTAAGAAAAAATGACTATGCTCGCGGGCGAGTGATGATCGATATTAATTGTAAATTTATCGTAGGACTCTGTATGGAAATTTAAAAGGAACTAAGGGAAATTACAGGTACGTCGCTCTTCGGTGCTGGCAATTATCACCGCGTCATACGCCGTAGTTACCATCGGATATATATATATATATATATATATATAACTATACAGATGGTATATGCGATCTATGAGAAATCGTAAAATCGAAATTTTTTTTTTCTAATTAACGCTATAAAATTATATGTATAATTAATTGACAAAGAAAACTCTATATGGTCCTACGTAAATCGCGCAGGTGACTTTCCCTCTTGTCACTGTGACGTTTGCTATATCGGGACTTCTACGTAATCATCTAATTAGAGTGATTCTTGGAAATTGAAGCGAATTGAAAAAAAAAATAGATATATATATATATACACGTAACGTTACGCGGGTAATTAAATAATCCGTGAGTGGAATTATAAATGATGCAGCGACAGTTGTACCAACTCTAACATATCCTAGAAAACATGTCGACTCTTCGACTCCAAATGAGGACAATTAAAAATTAAACCGATTGATATATGTGTCTGTGGTTTATCTATAGTATTTATGATGCGCGTATCAAAGATGGAAGATATTGCCAACACTGAATTTGATATACGCGATGCGCGATAACGCCGTCGATCGCTTTCGTATCCATCAACGTCCCGTTTAGCATGACGGATGTGTCCTGTGCCGTCATGGTGATAACTAATGCATTAATGGATATCGCGAACACAATATGTAACACGTAGGGAATTGTAATGACGATCGTTTTAGGAATCGTCGATCGAGCGTCAATCCTTTTTTGTAAATAAAAATAAGTCATTCAAATAAAGATATACGTCATCGTACGAATGATTTAGAATTATTCGCTAATTGCCGATAAGCGACTTAATTCAGAAATACCTAGATACATTTTTTTTACATTGTTCAGCGTTTTTCGAAAAAAAATAATTTACATTGTTATCCTGCCCGCTGAAATTTGTTTTTGTTCAAATTTTATTAGTAAAGTGCAACGAGACATTGTTCTGCATCGTGGTACTTGGTCGTGACGAGTTATGACGAAGAACTTTACATGCTCGTTATGCAATTTCATGATCGATCGAATAATTACTGTGTACGATTGGTTGATGATATGCAGTGTTTACTTAATACGCGATTAAGATATTTCATCAGCTTGATGATTTTTCTTAATATTCGTAAAGAGAATCGATTAATTGGTCGATACGCGATGATTATGGCAAAACGTGTCATTTATATTCTTGTGCATTGACGATTTGATTTGATGAATTTTTGCATTTTATTATCATGATTTCTTTTTTGCATTCGCATTAGCATCGTGACTTTTATGAAATTTTATTGAATGAAAACTCAAGCTCATATTGCATTTGACGTGCAAGATTGCTTCACCAATTTGCGTAATTTATTATCTCGCTATTTTTCGAGACTATATCTTGCAAGGTGAATTAATATTAATTTTTTTATCTGATAAGTAAAATCTTCCTCGATGATGAATATTTAACTGAGAAATCATTTAATGTTCATCGATGGCTATGAAATGCATCATTCGCAATATGACAGGTTAACGTTGCAATTTTATAGTTTTTCCTTGCGTCACCACAAGGAGGCATCATTCGCAATTGAAGACACAGAAATTTAAATTAGTCTTATTTCATTATTTATAAATGAAAGGTTTTTTTTTAAATAGGAAATTATTATTTATTACACGATTGAATGTATGTTTTCAAGTAATCCTCAGGTAAGTATATAATTATATTAACGTAATCACGGAGTCTTTACGCAAATTCCCTAGCTGTAGAATCAATCCATGAGAAAGATAAGGGAAATATTCGAAACAAGTATAATTTTGTCCTTAACCAGCTACGTTCATTAATTTCTTAATTTTCAAGGTTATCCCGCCTTCAGCAGCAGTGATCAACGCTTTCTTATTGAATATCATCGGAACCTTAGTTTTGTCACAGGCTGATATCTCGTATTTGGAAAGTATCTTCATGAGACCCAATTTCGTTTGCAAAAGTCCAAATCGAAGACCTATAAAGCATAAGGATTCAAATTAGCATTGATTAAATTTTTTTTAAAATCTCAAACTGATAAATTTCCCAAAGCTACGTACCAATGCAATTATGAGGACCCTCCCCGAAAGGCATATAAACACAAGGGGTTATATTTTTCTTGTTCACTTCGGAAAATCTTTCGGGATCAAATTTCTCTGGGTCTGGAAAATATTGCGGATCGTAATGAAGGCCTTGCAGGGGTATATAAACGGGTGTTCCCTTCTCCACGATCAAGTCAGTTCCAGGCAATTTGTAATCCTTTTCGGTTTCACGATCCAAGAACGGCAGTGGCGGATACTTCCTTAAAGTTTCCGACACCACCATATTTAGGTAAGGAAGATTTGAAACCTAAAAGTCATTTCAGGTTCGAGTCCGTGCTTAATTTTTCACGAGTAAGATATAACCTCATATCAATTAAAGAAATACCATATCGTAAGTAAGTTCGCCATTTTCATTGTCCAAAGCTTCCAGAATTTCGACCCGTACCTTCCTCTGTATTTCGGGCTGCAGTGCAAGCTCGTAAAGCGTGAACGACATTGCCGACGAAGAAGTTTCAAATCCGCCGGTAAAGAAGATTGCTGCCTGAGCGACCAAATTGTCACCGTCAAATCCTGGAAAATTACGTACCAATGAGATACGGGGTGTTCAACGGTGTCTTGCGTCTTCTTAATCACGCAACTTGTAGAATTCCGATGGATCTGAATTACTAATCAGTCTCAGACATTCTTAACGTAAAGATTTCATTATCATTTGCGAGACAATAATAGTCTGTCTATCTTCACGGCGTAATCCATTGCAACACTGTACAAGTGCATACAAACGTGTAGACTTACTGAATTCCTTGTTCTCCCCATTTTTCGTCTGCTCCCTGAGGTCGATAAGAAGGTCGATAAGGTCATTCCTCTTGATTCCAGACTTGACTCGCTCGTCGATCGTATCCCAGAACGCACTTCTAAGAAACTCGGTGCTCTCCTTGCTGAAGAACTCGAATCCAAGTAGATCGACAATTTTAGGGGCGAAAAACGTGCAGGCCAGCTCCATGCCGCGTCTCCAATTAAAGTCAAATATTCTACGTCCGCAAGCACGAAATTCGGCGTCCGAATTATTCAGGGAATTAACTCTGAGCCCGTAAGCCGTTATTGCGATAAGATCAGTGGTGTACATCGCGCACAGTTCCTTCATCTCCATCTCGCGACCTTTGCCTTTCAAAAATATTCAATCAGTATTTCATTTAATTATCTCTAGTCGGTATCAAGGACCGTTCCAAGCATACGTACTGTCGATACCGAGGGAGTCCAAATAAGTATCGAGATCCTTGTTGACGGCGAGCATAAGCTCAAACATTTTTTTAATCTTGCCAGACGTGAAGAACGGCGTGAGTTTAGCCCTGAGGAATTTCCAGGCTGGATTCTTGATGGTAAATAAATTGGCGTTGCCCAGGATATCCTTTTTCCCAGTGCTCGTGTATCTGTCGTGAAAGTAATTGAAGTCCTTGATCAGAACGTGCTTGATGAGCTCGGGATCACGCAGCATCAGAAAAGGCTGGTCCAGTATATAGAAACCCATGTATTTAAGTCCTTTGGAATTGTCGTAGCAATCCTTTATGAAGTCCTTGGCCGCTTTTCGGAAGAAGAGGCACTCCCCGAAGTTCCCGAGAAACGGAACAGGCTTGAATTCCAAAACGCCGCGTTTTTTCCAATAATTAAATTTCCTCGTCATGTAAAGATAACAGACAGCGGCTATCGAAAACATCAGCACCAGACCATCGCCGATCCAATGTCCCGTTAATGCCCCCATTTTTTTTTATTTTTTAGATTCAAAAATATATTGATTTTAATATATCTCAGAGATTTATTATGAATCACTTGAATTATCGATACGATACTGTGCCAAGAATAAATCAAAATGGCGTAGTACTCCGATCGCTCGATCATATATTGACTCGCTGGTCTTCCCTTTCTCCTTCGTTAATTATATATGCATATTTTCTATATATACCGACTACATTATTATTATACCTCTTGGCATTGCCCTGACTTGCAAATAAAGAATCTTTCTGTTAATGATAGCAGTATCGCGTACGTCCTAGTTAACTTGGTGGAACGAAGTGGAATTCTTATACAACTTATCAGATACAATCTTCCGGTAGAGGCGCTGCTGCTGCAATAGGATTTACAGCGACGATCAGTGGGCGTCGTATTTCCTGGTACATCGGGAGACAGAAGCCGCGTTATGAATAATTATGTATTTAATTTTTTCAAAAATCAATCGATACCGAAATTATCGTCTCACGTAGTGTCCGGAAATAAAATTGAATTGTCATTAAACTTTAAGAATTTGATATATAATTTTTATAAATTTCTGATATCACAATTTGGAAAAAAAATATTTTATCTATGTCCATCAAAATATTTTTTATATAGTTCAAGTAAAAAATATGATAACAGCACGAAACGCAGTTTCTTCGTGACACGTGCATACGCGGAACAAATATGATTGGCAATGAAAGATAGGAACGTCTTTTCGCAGCCTTGATATAATATGACCTGAAAAATCTATAAGTGCTGATAACAACAATGCAGTAGAAACATCTGAGTATCAGCAAGTTCCGTCGTCAGATAACAATCGAGCTTCTAGTCTGACGTATTCAAAGAAATATTGATTGATTGAAATTTTCAGCAATACGAAGTATCGATTGATGAATTTTTCAGCAATGTGTCCTACGAGGCTTAAAGTTATCTTAAACCTAACCTCTTATCACTTGTATCCCGTTAAAGCATGCGCATACGTATTTGCAGTTGCACCTGGTGCAGCTGATGCATTTTTTGCAGTTTGACAGATAGAGTCACGTGAGCGTACACGGGTTCGTAAAAAGAGACGAAATTTTGGCAATATCAAAATTACAGCGTAGTAATCGGTTAACAGTGGCAGTTTAAACGTTTCATGGTAAACAAGTCTTTAAAATTCGTAAAGCTGGTATTTAACCTTCGTTTTTGCGCGATTCCTTCGAACCTGCACGAAAGAAAATTTTGTTGCTGTAATTATTTCTCATTATCCGGCATTACGCGTGTGTGAGGCTCTCGCGCCGCCGCTTCCGGTACACTGCTTTAATTCTTTAATTACAAATAATTAAAGTATACCATATATAGGTCGCATCGTTATTATCAATTGAACAAGCGGAGGCACCGTTAAATTGCAAAAAAAGATTAAAAAAAATATTACAAATAAACCAATTTCCCATATACATTATTTCCAAAATTTAATTCGCAGCTGTTCGCGATTAATATAATTCGTTCTCCAGGCTTCACTAGGTATTACGTAATGTCAAAACGTTGACCGCCAGGATGGTCACCCATGATCTATGTTACATTTTTTAAAATGAATAAAATACGTTGAAAATGATCGACTTAAAATTTGCAGTCAAGATTATCGCCAGCGAGATAAATGCACAATTGATAAGGATCTGATCTTATTTAATGATACTACTTAATATTTTATCATCGAATATTTAGAATTATGAAAATTCTATTGCGGCCCCAAAACACAAAATTTGCCTGACAGTCGATGTGTTAAAAATTCTGATTTCATTTTCTTTCCGTTACGTCGCAACTAGTTGATGCTCTTTTTGTTTTTCATTGCACGTAAACACTTTGTCGTTATCATTCGAAATTAACGATCTTTAACGATTTCCGTGATTGACGTTCGTGTTGCCATCTCTGAGAGCGCCCAGTCATACCAACTGGCTATTATTTGTTACAAATTTTACTTCCCGGGGCCACTTATTACGCTACATGGCTATTATTGCCAACCGCGACACGCAAGTCTCTTTAATGATACGCTACTTCGTGCAATTCATGATTTAAGCTGGACCGCTGCCCTTACATATTTGTACATTACATTAGCAGAGCATTTGGTACAAGGTATCCTGACTTTTGATAACGTACTTTTGAAAAGTCCAAAATTTATTAAAATTTTTGATTCGACCTCATCTTAATGATCCCTCTTAATTGAAACGCAGTTTTGCTCCATTATAAAATCAAAATATTCCAATTATTTAATTCACAACAATCGCACTGCATGGTAAGTTAATATATCATATTTTTCTTTTGCTTTCAATTGTTTTTACGTCAATTCAAAGCGTGGGTGAGGTAAATAAGATCAACTTTGTAATATATTCATATACGCGTTTATTTATGCTGTCAGCCATTTTGTCTCTTAGACTATTCTTGCGTAAGAATGATAATATTCTTAATGATAATTCAAAGCTTTACTCAATTATCCCTTATTGCGTACTACTGCTGATATATGTATATATGACTGACAACTACCTGTCCGATATACCTGAGGAGGATTTAATCGTGTACCGTATGAATTATATTTTTTTAACACAGTGTAGGAAATTTCAAGAATTTTTACATTTTTCATGAATTATCATCTTATCGTCACAGAGTGCTGCTTTACCCTATGAAATGGACAGCGTTAGGAAATTTACTGTGAAAACAGGCAGCGCCTAGATGGTGGGAAGTCAAATAGCAGCATATCGGTCGGTAACGTTTTAGTTGGGACTAGCGGCCGTTTCTATGCTCGTTCGGCACTGAGAAAGTATCTATCGATAAGATAATTCTCTCGATAAATTATCTTACTACGATTGGAAAACTATCGAAATGAAAGTTTCGGGAGTTGTTGATAGATGACAGGAACGATGATATTTTATGAAACAAAAAAAAGCAACATGAACTGCATGAATGTTTATGCACGTATATTCATGTTTTATGAATATCTGTAGAAACTTGATTGGAAAATGATAAAAGAATTTTGAACTGTAATCACTCGTCGTTAAGTAAAATTGATAGACTCGATTGTCCAATTAAGCGTGATTTACCAAAGGCTCTCATTCCTTTAAATCCTTCTAACGGTGTCTCTAACAATATCCTCGAGGGCTTTAAAAAATTCCATACTCGAATCCTCACGCGAGAGAACGAAATTCCAACCATTGGAAAGAAAACCGCTATAAAGGAGCGGGATAGGAATTTTGAAAAATGGAGAACATTTTTGTATTATCCCCCGTCTAACGTATCCAACCAATCGAATTGATCGCAAAAGATTTTCTAAAAATATTTTATCAGCTAATAAATGATACTCGTCAAATAATGACTCTTGAAGTATCACTTATCGCATATGTATCCTGTATATACATATATTTATAATTCACCCCTAAAAACACATAATATACCAAGAGCTATACGCTCTTATCCGGAAGCGGAACCCACATGGAATTCCCCTTCTCCCGCTGGATCAGGATCAGGAGGGGATACGTGAGCGATGTTTAATGCATATACCAGAACGAAGGAACGTGGAACCAGGAGCAAGGGAGTGAAGAAATCAGGAACGAGAAAGATGGTCCGGACATTGAAGAGATAAAAGACACAAGAAAAAAAATTAGGATTGACGATGATGCCACCGAAATAGGTGTATTTTGACATCCGATCCATGAACTGTTTATATTTATCATCAGACCGGAAGTCCCTATGAATACCGGTACCGGTTGTAAGAAGCTGATAGCAGAATTGGCCCAGCTGATATCTTGATAAGATTAAGGAGGTTTTTATGGGAAAATTGTTCCTTAAGGATGATCCCTTGTTGGTCCTGCGGTGCCCATTGAGAAATGAGCGGCGTTCACGTAGTTGCGCAACGAATAAGGGCGGAGAGGGTGGCCAACGGTGGGATAAGTGTCAGAAGGGAAGAAGGGAAATCACTATTAGGTTAGATTACCGCAGGGGGCGGATCGCAGTTGGAAATTACACCAGACCAATACCTGCTTCTAGCACGATTCTATCTATACGTGCCCCCGGCGGATGGATGGACAGGGGGGGTGCGAGGTGGGAGCAGGTAGGAAACAGAGGGTTGATGAAACCGGAACCGTAAGAGCCGCGAATTTGGATTCCTCTGGTTAAATTGCGGCGAGTTCGAAACTGGCCGAATGAACTTTCCACGTGAAAAATTCGCGACGACTTTCCTCGTCTGTATTTGCCAACTGAGACTCAACTGGGACGCAGCTGGTACCCCCCACCCCCCACCCTCCTTTATTTTCTTTATCTTCGTTTCTTTTCTTTCCTCTGTTGGCCCTTTTTTTCTACCGTTTCTCTTGGCTCGTTCTCTGGACTCCATAAAAAATTTCCGATCTCAAACCAATTGATGGAGAGGAGCAATGGCGACCACTGCTTAAAGATTCCACGTATCGACTTTACGCTGCTCCATCCTCCGGCCGATGGACCAATTGTCTCTGTCCGAGTGAAGCTTCTGCTGTTCTTTTGAATTATTTGATAAGGGAGCAAAGTGGGTTGCAAACGACCCTTTATAGAATGCTGCTTCAATCTTCTGCGCTTTGTCTGGCCGTTATGGACGCGTGACGTCGCGACGCCACGTAACGTATTGCATCGGCATTAATGTACACGTAATACGTCACAGTACAGCTGACCCTTCTCAAGCTTATTACGACGGCGTAGCGAGGCCCTTAGAATTTCGGTTCTTTCGTTTTTTCGGACGGAAGTCGGTCAGAGAAACGAAACAGTAAAAATACGCGAGAGCCCGAGAGAGAGAGAGAGAGAGGGTGAGAAAGAAAGGGGGAAGAGAAAAGATAAAAAAGAAACGTCCACTGGCCCTTTGGATATCTTCCAGGCAACTGAGTTGAATTACCGTGCAACGAATAAAGTTTCGCTTTCCGGGCCGGGAGTCGGGTCCTGTGCGGACGTTTCATTTGAATTTCAAAAGACACACCCGTTAGACATTCTTTGTCAAATTAAAAGATACCGCTCACCTTCGCTCTATATACGTACCTATATTTTTTGTTACCTTTTACACTGTCCGAAGGACTCAGTGCTGACCGAAAGTATCTTTTTCTTTTTTTTCCATCAGGCTGTCAAACCCAGCGAACGCGCGTCTATCACATTTTCACAAGACACGCTTATTTCTAGATTCGTGATTTTCTTTCGAATTCGACAAAAAAGGAAAGGATCTTCAGTCTGAATTTATCGAAGTATTAGAAGTCATCCAGCAAATAGTTCGCTCGAGACTCGGTATCGTCGGGTTAGGATTCTAGATAACCTCGATATCTTGGGAATTTTATTCCTTCCCCGTTCTATAGAACGGTGACCCTCGTGATATAATGGCTACTGTACCGGGCCATTATTTCGTAAGTAACGTCCATGAGATACGAGTATAAAACTGAGCTTTACACATACTAAAGCATCCCTTGCGACATGTATCTAATTTCTTATTGTCCGATTTCATAGGTCGTTGTGTTCATTTTCCTTTTGGGTATATACTTCTTCTTTTTTTTTGCGTCCACGATCCGTTTGCCCCGAAGGGGTCACTCCACGGCTCATGACTGACCATCCTGCCGGAGGTAAAGGGGTCGCTACGGGATTTATAACAGAAAATACACGCAATAAAATATGTAGTGCACCTTGAGGGAGCCCGTGCGCCGCTCTTTCGTGCCGTAGCCATTTAAATATCTTCTTGATTTAAATATTATCTTGTAAGGGGTGGGTTTAATGCATTTATAATTGTATACGGGGGGCGGACCAGGTCATCGGTCGGACATCACTGACCCTTTCGATGACCTGGACTCTGTACAGGAATAACCCCTACCTTGCACTTCGCGTCCCGGTTGACCGGCAGTTGAAGCCACGGGCCTTACCGGTTCTCCGCACTCGCTTCGCTTTCTTCCCTTTCACCCCTTTCTCTTAAATCTTTCTACCCTTACGATTTTTCAACCCCCTTCGACTCTCAGGGTGGTCCTTTGTTACCGGTGCGCTTAACGCACTCGATTCCCAGTCCCTCCCGGTCCTCGAGGTTCCTCACCAAATTTTCTTAACCTGTCTATGCGCCGAATCAATTTGGCCAGTTGATACATTTTTTCTTTTTTTTTTTTTTTTTCAAAATCCTAATCATCCATTACTTCGGTCCCGTATCCCTTGTCCTATTGATTTTTCACGAACGCTATACGATTTCTTAGTTAACCCGATCGCCCAGAGTGTCGAGGGTGAAGATTCGCAATTCTGCCGGATGATGAAAATTTCCAGCTCGTCGACCCTCGACGCCAGAGACCCGTGGACACGCGAATACGTTACGTGGCCGCCGAAGCGTTTTAATTCGGAGAGACGTTGCGATATAACGGTTAAAAGGAAATTAAAAGGCAACCCTTTGGCCACGGATGCCCGCGGACGGATGGCTGACTGGTCGCTGCTGCTACCGTGCGGCCTGAGGTCTTCCGTGCCCTGGCTCCCTTCTAATTGTTTGGGAGGCCTCTGCGTACGTATGTGCCATATATCATGTATTACATATGAATTCGCGATGTCCTTACGAAATGGTGGGGTGGGAAAGGGGGAGGTGAAGGCACCCTTGCACCATTCCCTCACGTTATTATTCCTTGCGTCCAGCACGCTCGGCATTGTTCTTCTAATTTATGCTAAGGTGCCTCTGCTAAGGTAACTCCCATGCGCGTACATCACGCTTGAATTATGGAGTCCGCCACACTAAATCTACCGGCCTAATTGAATTATTGCCGAATTTCTACGAAGAAACGAATGCTCCCGGACAGTTGGACGACCCTCTTTCAGTTTGTGTGAAGGCTCCTTTAGTCGTAGCTACGTATACACCCGAATCCCCAACCAATACCATGGCTTCGATATAAACGTATTTTTCAACCCTTTGGAAACTAAAATTTCGAAAAAAATTTGTCCATGTGATTTTCTATGTTTTAAAGACAAAATTTGCTCAAAAAGGACGTCCGAAGTTGATTATCCAAAATGATGGCACATTTATTGCCGAGCAAGCTCAGCGAACATGATGGTATCGGTATGAGGAGAAGGGGTGAGGGGGGCGGGGATCAGGGGGCGAATGGTCGTCGAGTATTATTAGTAGCAAGAGGATAGAAAGCTGGTGCGCCCAGGGCGATCCTTAAAGTCCTTGGCAGGACCCTGAATTAATATTCAAATCTGTATCAACCGCATGTACCCTATCTGGCAACGGACAACCATTGTAAAATTGGCATCGGCACCCGGACCGTCATCCTCGTGAGGCCATCGGCCTCGGGTACCTATATCCTTGGATGTCCCGAAGGAACTCGGCCATCCGTTCGTCCCCACTCAAAGGACTTTCTCTGGTTCCCCAATGCTGGCCGCGATGCGTTATTGTGCATGAGACTTTTTTGCGCAATCGTAATGGAGACTCCTCCCGTATGGAGGAGCCATTGTCCAACGGTGGCTAATGCTTCCTAACCGTCCTACAGCTGACCCGATTATTATTTTTTTTTTTTTTTTTTCTTCTCTCAAAGCCAGTCCGGTACGGATCTGACGTTTATATTTTTGAGTAAGAGTACGTGGATACGTACTGTCTTCTTTCTTTCTCCTTGCTCTCTTCCACTCTCCTTTTTAACTCGAGTGGGTACTTTGCTCTCTTTGAATTCACTTTCGCTAGAGCAACCCCCTGTCCGATGGGCATGCGCCATTGTTCTGTTCTTCGGATTGGCCGTGACACTTTTATTTTCTCTTTTCGCATCGCTTGGTTATCTTGAAATTTTTTAAGAGAAATCTCAAAGATTTTCTCAATTTATTTTTTACTCCTCGAGAGGGCAGCCTTTGAGATTCTAATTACGAGTCCGAATGGATCGGACTTCGTTTCAATAGGATCTTCGAGCCGATCGACTCGACCGCAGTCGAGTGGTTGTCGCTGACGGGATGAAATATCTCGTGAATACTCAGACCGAGCTGTTTGCTATTCTCGTGGGATTTTATTTCGCGGTGTTTCCGTATAAATCGAAATCCGTTACGAATGGACCGGAATACCGAATTTCCACGGTCCTGCCGTCGGGTCGCGTTACTTGATCCCGGAACAATATTTTCTACGTAAAACGGAACCCTGCGTACGGGAATGCAGAACGAAAGACTGGCGGAAAAAAAAGCGGCTACCCTCCCTGCGCAAATATCATAGAGCGCCGTGTGTATTTATGGTGGAATTGCGGACAAATGACCACGCGTCTCTGTTCGCTCGGAATGGCGTCGGTCGCGCGCCTACGTACTAAGGAGAGAAGAAAAAAAAAAATCATCCCTTGTCCAGAAGGAAGTCAGGTTACAATTCCGTAAGACCAAGGAAAAAAAAATGTAAAAAAAAATACCGGCAGAAGAAAGGCACCTCCATTGTGCATTTGAAAAGAAATCGTGAAATACGATCAGCTTTTAGTAAAATGAGACCAAAATATAGGGTATCAAAGTCCCTGCGCCCTGTCCGGGTACAAAGAATGCCCACGAAATGACCATTCAGTATTTTCCGATTTCGCATTGTGGTCGTGTTACGTGAAAAATGATCATCTCTTAATGCTACTAAGATCGTACGGGGAACGTTATTCGGGCATCATCCCTTGCTCGTCTTTTCTATTTAATGTTTTTTTTATCTACCCTCTCTCTCATCTTTTTTACATTCTCTCCCCACTCCTCGGCCGCGGTTCGGTGACGAATAAAAAATTTTACGTTTCCAAGTCTCGATCTTCAATCCCTCTTATGTTTACCAGAAAATCCGAGATCGGGGAAACTGAAAATATTGATTTTTTTTTTTTTTTGAGAAAAAAGTAAAAATATCGATATCCTATTGAATTTTTATCTTCGTATATGCGTATATAAAATTGGTGTCTCGTTTAGGGTGCGTTTCGGGGACACTGTGAATGAGCCATTAGACTCGTTAGCAAAGGGTAATTAATTTTTTGACGCTCCAAAGTCTTGTCGCTCTCGCGACGCAACTGTCGCTCGAACGTCCGTCGTTCTGTTCGTCGTTTTATGGGTATTATATGTCTGCGGCTTAAGGTCCGACCGTGTGTGCACGTTGGGACTCATTACTGGCGAACGAATGACAGGGAAGATCAAGATTTTTATAGGAGCGTTTAACTGGCGACCCCAGAACCTTGGAGGAACAATTTCTTTTGGCTTTACGTCATTCCTTGCGAAGAAGGATCGATCGATCGGCCGATCAAACGATCGAGCGATATCTTTTTCAATTAGAAAAAACGAACTTGTACGATCCGCACGCGTTTCTAACGGAGCGACAGAATCTCCAAACGAGTCGAGAAACAAAAACGAACCGTTCCTCAGTCCCAACGGCGCATAATTGCAGGGTGCAGCATCAAACTCCTTGGAAACCACCCCTAACGTCCAGTGGATCTCATTCGCCGGATCCTCGATCTCTGCGTAGTTTCTAAGAAAATTTTCTACATTTTTGGAATTTGAAGAACAGTTATGGGAAAATAAAAATTCTTAAATCTAAGATTAACCAAAGAACTTTTAGTCACCGATCAATACGTTAACGATTCGCTATGAAATTCGCGTAAAGAATATTCGCAATAGATGTCACCGTTGTGCAAAATAATTATTAGCAAATCGGCCAGCAATTTACGAAGTTCCAAAATTCCGAACAACAAACAAGAATAAGAAACAGGAAAAAAAGTCAGGCAATCGAAATGAGAACCGCTTTAAGGAATCTCTTTTCACCTCGTCCCTCAACAACCTCTCCCCTCCCGCGCTCCCGCGTCCCGCGGCAGCTCGGAGGCCGAAAATTCTTTTTCTTCGAAATGCGCTTTTGGCCCTCTCTAACGGCATTAGAATTCCAGCCGACGTTTCTTCTCGTCCACCGGAGCCAACTTTTCCTTCGTCCTCGGCCAGAAAACTCGACGGCTAATTGGCCGAGGCAGAAAAGTTCCAACGGAACGTTTGAGTTTCATCAGAGTAACGCACGAGCCTGGAACATCCAAAATCTGCCCTGATGAAGATTTATCACTCGGTCAGCCGGGACGTTCTTCGTTACCACGAAGCAGCGATCTTCCAGCTCCTAAGAAAATTCTTCAACAGTCGAGTTTGCAACTCAGACCCATAAGGCGTTTGAAAATATTTAAGCCAACGACGTGCGCGCTTCGGTTATCCAAATAAGTCTGTCTTCTTTGAAGAAGGAGTAGGCAGAAGGGGGAATGAAATAAAAAAATCGAATATTCGGTAAACACAAATACTAGACAAAGGTAGACATCGGATCCCCATTGCATCCAGAGCCAAATTGATGGCCAAGTGTCACATTCAATACACTTTTTTTTTTTTTCGAGATATAATTACGCCAAAGGGGCAGATGCAGCAGAAGATGCATCAGCATCCCTCCAGTCACCCCATAGCCAGGATCTACCTTGCTGCGAAGTTGGTACGTCTCGATGCGTCCCACCCCTCGTTTTCATCCCCCCATAGCACACCGGCAGAACAATCTTCCCTTTATAAGAGACATACGAAGCTATTCGAATCCTGGGAACCGTTTTTTCTCATCCTTCTTCAATTCTCCCTCCTCTTCGCTCCATCGGTTCTCTTTCCCACTTTCACCCTCTAATTCAACCTCCCCCCCCCCCTTTCCTCCCCCCTCACGTCCCACAGTAACTCTGTGTCTTCGAGGTGTAATTATTTTCACAGCTTGGCCCTTCGCTCTGCACTGCCAGACAATGGCCTCTGCGTGGCTCCTTGTTATTTTAGCGAACGTTGCATCTGGCCAGAGGGACGCGATAAAGTTCTTATCGCGGGACTTGGAGTTTTTATTAGAACGTATCTAAAAAAAAAAAAAAAAAAAAAAAACGGGCATGGATAAAGGTATTAAAAAATTATAGCCACGATAAGAGTCATCCAAGTAAATACGATACTGGTTTAACGACGGGATTATTATTGGCTGAAATTACGAAACTCAATCTTATCAATTTGATCTACGAGTTGATAATCTTTGTATTCTATACGTAGAACTAAATGGTATATATATATATATTAAGTAGGATGCTACAAGTGATAAGAGAAAGAATGACAGTACACAGGGTCTGTTCGGAGTGCAGGAATGAGTGAGCGCAACAAGTGTATTTTTTAGCGGCATCGACATGGACCAACAATCGCAAGGCAAGGGATGCTGCGCCGTGGATGCTGTGCCAGGAGAGCCCAACAAAGTATGTTAATGTCGCTCATAAACCTCCGCAACAGGTTCATTTCTCTGAAGCGCGCACCGCGGCGCGACTAACTACGAAAATCCGCGAAGAAATGCATCGCCCGTGAACCTTGGCATTTGTCAGCGGGACACCTGAAAAATCTCGCGAATTTACGTATCGCATGTGGTCGCCAACGGCGCTATCCACCATTGCGAATCTCGTTCTACGCAGATTTGCATTATTAATGGCGAACACGAGAACGTCCCGCGACAACTTCGCGTAAGGGAATCACGTATCGCGTACGAACGCGGGTACGTGACTTTCTGTGCGTCACAATACATTTTTTTTACAAACCGATAATTTTCCATAGTCCCAGGAAACTCGACGCCGGGCGTCGTTTTTTTTTTTTTTTTTCTAACTCCGTGACTTTCCACTCGAGTCGAACAAAGCGGTGAAGTCAGAGGAGGAAGGATAAAGAACTGTTTTTGGCGTCGTCTCTCTGGTTCGAGTGAATTCAATTGCGAGAAAAAGGAGCTAATCTCTCCCGCGGTACGGGAAGGAGACGATAGTCGCTTATGATCTGATGAAAAAGTCTGGATTCCGGGTCCGGGGCGTCCCGTTCTAGCTCGTCAGGGCGCATTGACGTAAACCCCTTTCACGGCGCTACTTAGACTAATCTCGCAATCGATCTTAGCCCTCGCTCGGTCAGAAGGCAGCTGCTCCTGGCGAGCGTGACGTCACGCCGAGAGATCACTCCCGTACAGCATCCCATTCCCAAAGGATACGTAGATAGAGAGAGAGAGAGAGAAGAATGAAACGGAGAGAGAAAAAATAAGAAGAGTCCATGGAGAAGATCCCTTCGTGTCTTCTTTCTTTCTTTCACGTAGTTCCAATTCACGTTCCCTTTTTTAATTCCGCCATTCCGTAATTCCTTCGTTCCTTGACGCAGCTGCTACCAACTTTCCACTGCGTTCGAGGACATTAGCGCGTGCTTACTTAATCTTCCCATTGTCTCTGGTCTGGGTCCACATCATCGAAGGGACCCAGCATCGACTGTGAAGCAAGCAAAGGAGAAAAACGAATTGAGATTCACGAACGAAGCGACCGAAGTTTTAAGTACGAAAATGGCTTTTGGCTATTCGTAGATTTATCGGAGACCAAAAGTTTTGCCCGGTTGCCTCTTTACGAGTCCGATTCCACCGCTTGTCCATCGTTTACGTAGCTCGTAAGTTTAACGTCGAATCGTGTCCGGCGCTCGTATTTACAGTCGCATATCTGTTTTACTGCTTGTTTGGGTAGAGGAAAGACCCGTAGAGTAGCCATGGGGACACATGGGTCTTAGGATGCCCGAGGATTACTCGCTCGTGTCTCACGGGTCAAGATCATCGAATGACCATTAGCTGCGCTACTCACCTTATAATCCGTTGACACACGACCCAACTTCTGTCGGCTCGTAGAACGAGAAATTCGTCTTTTCGCTAACCTGTACCAAGTATACAGTGAGAGAAAGAGAGAAAGCACAGTGTCCACTTATAGAGCGTATAGGTGGTCACTTTGAAAAGTGACCGGATGACCCGTCCACGCGATAGCCAACTACCGTGACCTGGAACTTGTCTTCGAGGTTCCTGGTCAACGGTACGACCGTTACAATTTTCAAGAGGTCATCGGTTGACCCTGCGCCGGACGCACGGGTCATTGACAATCGTTATAAATAATTTTCATAAAAGCAGCTCTGACCCGTTGCGCGTGCTACCGATTGTTCGATTGTACATAGGAACAGGAGCGTCTGCCCGGGGCCGATAACTTTCCTGGTTCTCGAGGACTTCCTAACAAGTTTTCATCCAGTTTGACCGATGTCCAGGCGCCCTGACAATCCACGACTCCGTTGACCCGTGGCTCCCACGGGCCGACCCTTACCGACCGACAAGATTTTAACCTCTGGAGCCTCTGGATTTCATTTTATCTTCGAACGTATCTAGAGCTTCAGCACGAATTCGCTTGCTCGATCAAGATCGTTTGCTTCTTACGTGTAATCTGCTTAATGATACGGAAAATTAAGTTCAGGTTTGGACTCCCATCCGGATCCCTTGCATTTCATTATTTCCATGGAATATTTAATGACAGGTCAGAGGAGGTCCAGAACGTTAATTAATTAATGCGAAAATGAGCGCAGCATCCCTGTATGACGTCAAAACTTTATTTCTCTAGTTTTGGTATTCCCGACGAATGAGTTTGGAGAATTTTACGAAATTTTGGTTACAGGCTCTTCGGCGGAGGGGCGACCAGGGACGAGGCAGGGGGTAGGGGGTGTAAATTCAGAATTTTCATCGCATTTCATAATTACCTTCTCGACGATCCCGTCAATGTTCCCAGAGGTATGAGTTACGGTAGCTTTCAGCCGTATTATTTGCATAGGTTCACCGGACGAAAAGTAAGTCGGGTACCAACCAAAAGGATTGAATTCGACATGCAACGATTCCGGAAACTAGTTCAACGAGGCTCGTAGGCCGCCTCCCTTATTCCGGAAGTTGCAAAAGCCGGAAAGGCTCGTAGTGTCCCGTGCACGGATACCGGTTTAAACGACGAGACAATACGCATTACGAGGGTCAAACTTGTTCACAATAAGCACATGTCAATCTGTCTATGAGAACTTTGACCTGAATTTTGATAAAAATTAACACACGTATTTTACCGTGACCCTTTTTATTACTATCCCTTTTCTCAGATCCCGAATCATGCTCTCTTGATCTTTTAATCAGAGGCGTGAGTCCAGATCTTTTTTTGAAATTCTCTCTTGAATCTTCAAAAAAAAATCTTGGGTCAAAACTTCATTTTTCCTGCATTTCACGCTTAGATTTACATACGTATAGGAAAAGCTTAGTTCCCCGTAAAAGCCTGGCGTATAACCTTTTTAAAGCTACCCCGCTCCGAGGAACCCTCGCAGCATCCGAAACCGTAGCGAGGGCTTGATTTTACTTGGGTCAGGGCAAACGAGGATATTTGGTCAAGTTTTTAGGGTTGTACCTGCAAAACGATATTATAATGGGCCGAAGGAGCGTGCGTACCCGATGGACCTGCTGGATGGGGACCAGTTCGGTCCACCGGAAAACCGAACATCAGGGTCATGGGTCACTGCGCGAGTCAATAGACCTGCACTAGTATCTGCTTTCTCCATATTCTCAGCATCCTTTGCGTCATTCGACCCCAGCCCACGTGGCATCCACTGACAATCAATACGTGGAAGGATCAATTTCTTAGATGAGGTCGCAATGACGTTTCTCGAGATCTGTCCATCTCACGTGGTCGGGTTGCGCAATCTCGAAGTCACGTGGTCCAAAATCTCTGTTCGGTTCTTCAGCTTGTTTTCATTTTTAGACTGAAAACGCCTCCCAGAGGTAAGCCGATCCGAGAGGGCGCCATGTGCCTCCTGGGACTTTTACGAGTCGACAGACTATACAAAGGGGTCAGAGGTCACGTCGAGAGTCTCTGTGAGGTTTTGTGAATCCTTTGGAATTTTCAGGTTTTCGCTCGACTTTTGTACCCTTCCTTTCTGCCTCCCTTCCATCCCCGTTGCTTGACTGTATCCTGGTGATCTCTTGCCAGGTAAAGATGAGCCTTACGAGGCCTCAGGAGATCCTCCCAGAGCGTTTTGGAAGCTTCGCGCAGCCTCGTCCTCCTGTTAGCTCCTGTATCTAGGACAATGGCCCCCCTGCCGACGACACCCAACCCCATCCTTGTATTCGTTTTGTGGGCCAGGATCTCCAAGCCGGAAGAAATATGCCCCTAACCGTTTCCCATTATAATCTGCGCGGATCAAGGGGTGAACTTATTTGAACGGGGATCGCGAGACTGGGCCACACATGTATACCTGTATGCATCACCACCACCACCATCATCATCATCATCATCATCAACGCCATCTTCTGGAGCCACGCTCGAATACCGACGAATGCGACTGCACGATGAGATTCGAGTTGGTGTACTTTACTAGTAGCGATGGGGTGACGGAGTTTAGGGGATGCTGTGGGAACATTCTCACAGTGAGAGACCAGATCACCTGTATCCACTAAAACATCCCTTATGAGGGGTAAACTCGATCTACCCCACCCTCCCCCCACCACTGTGATCGGTGTCATCCAAATCCTCGATACTCTTCACTGCCAAGATAGCTCCGGTGCTCGTTGGATGCGATCGCCTTTATGCTTGATTATATTAATTTTTTTATCTTAATATTCAGTAAAAATATTGGCGTTATTAAATAATTATTTTTTTTTTTTGGCAAATTTGGTGATAAAAAATTCGACCGATTTAAGGATTTCTCACGTAACACTACTTCAGATTGTATACACGAATCTGTGAGATTTTACGTTCTCTAGCGAGAATGATCTATCGGGCAAAGTACCCTAACGCAGCTCCCGTTCGTTTTACTCGCAGACTGGGAGTCACCCCTTCGACGTCTTGGACTCCCCTTTTAATTTTAATTTCCTAGCGAAATCCCTCTTTTGTAGAGAGAACCCCGGCTCCGGTTTTCCACGCACATCATCCCTTTTACATTTTAATTTCTCCCCTTTTACGGCGGCTTTTCAAAAGTCCGCTCACCGGCAGCGAGGTGGCATCCCTTTAACATTATAATTCTTTCTCCCCTTTCTCCCGTTCCCCTTCCCGTCGTCGGCCCGTCGCGTTACCGTTCCCTCTCCCTCTGCCCCTCTCATTCCGTGAGGACCGATTTATAGGTTGCCAGACGAATTCTAAGGAAACGTCGTTATGCCTACGATCACGGGGAATCAATGCAAAACCGTTGCTCGAATGCGACACGGGAAATTTCAAAATGTCAACTATTCATCTCAGTCTTCCCACCTTTTTTGGATTATCAAATCAAACGACCGAACTCCGACCAATCGGAAGCCAAGAGTCGGTGGTGCATTCATTTGAGATTTTTGAAAAAAATTTATTTAAAAAATACAAATGTCAAAGCAACCCATTGCAGTTGCTATAAAGATATTTCAACCCGGTAGCAGTCCTATGGGATTCTCAAAATAAGATTGACTATTTCAAGAAACCCAATCGAGCCTTTGGTCGATCCAAAAAGGACACCGATCTCGGGACTTTGGAATTCTGCAAAAAATATAGTGAAATCAATTTGCACTCAGTCCTCATTTATACCAGGTGAAACGTCCCGAAGGAATAGAAGCGAACATTCAGACTGTACTGGGAGACCATTTGCTACGAGCCCCAACCCCACAGGACTATGTGTATCTAACACGAGAAACAGGGAAGTTTTTGATTAATGTTTCGCTTGATGGACGCTACTCAGCTACTCGACACATCAACCCCTACGAGGTCGATCGGAGAGTCTAAAAAGTTGATTTTTGACATGCGGTCGACCACGTATTTAAATACAGTATATATATGTATATACATCACATGCAATTATTTTGACCAGGTGAAAAGTGACCGTAGACACGTACAAGTGTTTATGCGTGCATAAGCGAAAAAGTAGTGAAGGTCAGTAAGGGTCCCGAGGGACGTCACTATAATTTGTCACTGACCACGCATCTCTGAGCTTGCTACTAAAGTCACATGGAGCATATAAATTATACGGGATTACAGGGAACCTTGACAATCTTCATAGAATTCAAGATAATTCGGGGATCGATCGGTTCGGTTGAACTATTTGAATCAAACTGGAATCCCATTAATCAGTGCCCTCTTCTCCGGAACGAAACTTCCGAACGGTTCCACGGCGGAGAACTTCCGGAAAGACAAAAAATGCCCGACCTAATAGACCAGGTCCCATCTGTGCGATCCCTTAGGCTCTACCACCCACTTGCTACCATCCCCACTTCCGGTGGTCCAATCGCTACCACCACTGCTACGATTACCGTGAGCATCGTCGCACACAGCATCCATCTACGGAAGAGCGGCAGCAGCAGTAGCATCAGCATCCGTGATGCTGGAAAGATGGACCCTTCCTCCGGGTAGATCCAAACCGACCGGCAACTGACCACACTCAACGGACAAACAAAAAGGCGTCGAAGGTGCTGGCGCGTGTCCCACTCGCGACTCCATGGATTAAGACGAGACGCGACAAATGCCTCTTGGATCTCTTACGCATTTCATCTTCTTGTTTTATCCCCCTACCCGGACCGTTCGACCGGCTCCCCTGGTCCTGCCTCTAATCTCCTCTCATCTCCCTTGGAACTTTGCTTTCGTCTCTCTCTCTCTCTCTCTCTCTCTCTCTCTCTCTCTCTCTCTCTTTTCTCAGTGGTCAAGTTCATTCGAGTCGAGACAACTGACCAGTGGTCACCGGGAGGAAAATAAAAAAAGAAACCGGTTACCCCCTGCCGGGAATAACAAGAGAAGAAAGTGGAGATGAGACACGCGTCTTACCACTTGGTCCAGTCCGGATGAAGGAATTTTAATGTTCCATTAACCCCTTAGTTACACCTGTAGGTACATGACTGACCGTACTCATTTTAAAACCCGATCCTTTGGCTGATTGACCAATCGATTGATTCTGATGTAGGTTTTTATTTGTTGGATAATTTTCTTCGTACGGACATTTTTCTACAAATGACAATGGAATTAGCATATACGTTAGGACAGTTGCTTCGCTACTTCTAAAGGCTCCTGCAAACCTTTCTCAACGACGTCGGACGTCGGTCCGTTGCGTCCGTCCGATCGGTAACATATTCTCCAAAGGTGTAACGTATTTCCAGCGTTGGCATACGCAGGCATTGGGTCTTTGTGGGTCGAGGCACAGACGAGCGTAATCAATGGCGTAACGAACGGACGTATTACCTGCAAACAATAAGAATTTCTTCGGCCAGTAGCCTGCGACCTGCTACTGAAATTCGATAGGATTGGGCAACGCCCAGCTGTGACCTACGGTCGTAGGAACACCTTGTTACCCGGTAGAAGGGGTAATTTCAAATTTAATTTCACTCGGTACCAGGACGAAGCAGGACATCACGGGAGTGTGTAGGAAAATAAAAAAAAAACTTTTAATCGATCAACTAAAGATTTGTGTTAAATTACAACTTTTGAATGGAGAAAAGAAAATATAAAAATCTTAAGTGGTCCATGGAAAATCTAACGGATTACAGAAGGATGTTAATCTACATTCTGTAAATTATAAATATGATTATTATAAATCGATGTGAAAGAAATTTATAAGTAATACAAAAATTATCTGATTCACACGGTTTTTGATAAGACCTCGGATACTTTTCTTCACAGGATATCTAGTCTGTTTCTGTATAAGGGTGTAAGGTCCGAGCTAACGAAGGACGGATAGCCAAAGCCTTAAAGCGCAGGAACGTGCTCGAGGTCGAGTGGGTATCACTCGGACGTGTAACCCTTGTTCTATCCTCTTGTAAAAATGATGTTGCTGACCTGCGCTCTACGATTAATCAGGATTAGCGAAAGATTCGACCCTTAGCCAGCAGTGTCCACCGCTCCTCCGATGACCATCACTCATGAAGAAAGTTACCCCCGGGAGTCGACGCGCGAGCACCTATAACCCGACAATCATTATATTGTCATTAGGTTTGACGAGCATGTAATTCTACCGGCCAGGGGTCAAGGGTTCAGCCACATAGTCAACTTACCGATTTCTGGTTACCCTCCTGAGGTTGCGCGTTCCTCGTTCCTGAGGTGCGGAACGTGCCCGGATGAACTATGAACTTGCTGTCCGAAGAAGACGGGACATTTCAATTTGTATTACAATTCATATTTAATTAAAGTTATACCGGTTTTTTTTTTCAAAGTACCATTTTCTGATTTTCGAAATACAAATCTTATAATATTTCTATTTTACTCCACAGTCGAGGATCTCACGAGAACGTCGTCAGGGGGTTCCCCGTGGGAAGGGCTCAACCCTCAGGGACACGATCCTCGACACGGATACTCTCAACGGGAATCTGACGTCACGAGGACGTCCATTGGTCCAGTCGGCCGTTGGAAGTTACGAGGATTTCTAAAGGATTAGACAGAGTCGCGGGAAGCTGCGATTTAAGATGCAGGTCATCTCACGCGTCCCCCTTGATGAAAACAAGAGGAGAGCCCAAGGATCCCATTGTCCTCCGGTCGGCGAAACCTCGGGACCAGGTGGCCAGGATCAGGGCCATTACGCCTAAGGATTAATTCTCATGCAAAAAGTCTGATGGCTAACGGAATGATAGGACTAGCCATCTTCGTGTTTGCGGCCAACCGTTCCACGTCTCTCCTCGTCGCTCCGGCAGTGGCCGCTGCTGCTCACCCTCCGACTTTTATCATCCCCTTCACCGGAGGCCCTTATTACCCCGTTTCGTTCTTATCCATCCCCTGGCAACGTGGCAGTCGAAAGAATCTTTTTTTCTTTTTTTTTTCCTTTCTTTCTCTCCGCAATACGACGCACAGCGACAGAAGAACTCGGGGAGAGTAATGAGAGATGACTAATTGCAGGCTGTTGAAATAGCCTATATAATAGGGGTGCGTGACGAATAGGTACCTATAAGAAGGTCTGGCGGCAGATCGTTTCGTGAACGAACGATGGGAATTTGAGCGAAAAAGGTCTGAGGAGATCTGCCGATAACCAATTCTTCCAGACAGTCCATTTACTCGTTTCGCATTTTTACTCGACGAACATTTCCTACTTTCTCTTCGGACATCGTTCACGTCAAAGAACGAAGAAGCAGGAAGGAGACAACGGACAACGTGACAGGCGAGTCTAGAAATATTTTTAAAGCGACACCTGGCAAAACGTCCTTGCCCGACGGAATCGGCTTGAATTTTGGAAAGCACAAAGGTCCAAGATAACAAGCAACATCAGTAAAGAGTAAAGGCGGCAGGAAGGCCAGAAAAATAGGAGAAATCGTTAACGTAATTAACGACAAAAATCGTATCGAGCCACAAAGTGTTTTCCGAACCCGTGAGACCCGGGATAAAATCGTAACCTAAAGTGCCGTTTACGAAGTAAGGAGAGGCGTCGGAAAAGAAAGTGAAAGATAAACGAAGAGCTGGAAAGTGGAAGAAAATAATGTACAGAAACCTGAACGAAGATAAAGCTAGAGTCTGTTAAGCCTCGTGACGTAATATTCTAATACGAGCACATCGCTTTAAAGCAGCAGCGGCGAGGGTGAGAGTGGATGGCCGGAGGATGGTTGGGGTTGCGCCTGGCAGGGTGGGTTTTTGGGGGGGTTGCTGATTCTAAGAGGTCCGGCGCTCTCACATACGTGGGTTGCTCGGCAATGGAAAGGGGACGGCCGAGTGGCGAAGGACGAGGCGGGGGATGGTAGGAGGTAAGAGGGAGGATGGTGGTACTGGTGCTCCTGCTCTCGCCGGTGATGCTGATGGTCCTACTGGAGCCAGTGGTAGTGGTAGCTCTGGTCCAGGGGGCGCCAGTATTGATCTCCTGGCCCCACCCCCCCAACCCTCGGGTGGTACGGGTGGGTAAGATGTCAGCGTGCGTACATACAAAGTAGCCTCTGCCTACTAGTACCTACGACCACCTATAGCAGCCGCACCAGCCTTATCAGCCGTACGAGCTGTTCGCGCTACCCTCATGCTACGTCAGTCAGTAACCAATCGTAACCAGCTATCCGCGACCTCTGAACTCCAGGAAGATTTTCTACCGGTATTATTTTGACGACCACGTGATATAGTTCTTGTCCACTTCAGTCATGGTATCTCGCTCCCCCTGTCCACTTCAGCCCATTTCATTGCCGCGGTCTCGATGCCTCCCGGAGCGAGTTTCTCCGTGGAGGAGGCCGTCCGTTCCGAACCGGGAATTTCTTTCGCTTTGGGAAAACGAGAGAGCGATCCGAACGTCACGATATTCGAATTAACCTCGAGCGATTTGGAAACCCTGAACGTTGAACCCTCCCACGTGCCAGTGGGACATAAATGACGTTTTCTTCTAGGTTGATCTACTAATCCGACATTCGATCGGAACGTGTCCTAATCTTGTCTCTTTTTTTACGTCCCCTCCCTTGCTGGTACCAGCCGATAGTACCGACATGGATATTTTGATAGGATAATTTTGATATCAATAATTCAGGGTATCCTCGAGCGACCGATTCTTCGTGAAGATTCCCATGAACTTTGTACCCTATTGCCACGGAGTTACCGAACAGTTCAAGGGGTCAAGGAGCCAGCAGGTTAGCAGACCACGTTTCTACTTGGCGAACTCGTGATATTAGCAGAATTTATATTCCGTATAGACCAGCGTGCTCGCGGTATCGTCCTAAGGGTTGGTAAGCAGGGGTACGAGGAGACCATGTAAGGGTTCGACCCGCAGTATCAGCGAGAGGAATGATATCGAGAGAGTGAGAGAGATAGACGTAAACTTCTTTTATAGGCAAAGAAGGAAGAACCAGGAAAAAGTATAAGAAGCGTACGACTTGACAATTTTTAGGATCAGCTTCGCCAAACCTCCGCGACTTTATACGATTTGCGGTCGTCCTGCTCTTTTATTGTGATCGGGATAAAAACCCACTGACGTATCCAACGACGCAGGGTTGTCGCGTTACGAACGCGTCGGTCCGTAAATATTTTCAGACACCGGGATTGATAATAACCCGGGAGATCGTGAATCGGCGATAAGGGAAAAGGAGAAAAGAAATGGAGAAGGCAAAGAAAACAAAGGGAAGAAAATGGACGACGTTGAAGAGCCAAAAGAGACTGAGAAATCGGCAAAGTCCTTTGCACCTTGAAAACGTAAGAACGACTCCAAAGAGAACAGGGTGCGAAAGGGCAAGGTGGGTGGCAGGGGCCCAGGGGAACATGTTTTGATGATCGTCAGCTTATCGCTCGACCTCCACTCTCGCATCCAAGTGATACGAGCAGTGATTTACACGAGCGCCCTTACACACCTTGTCCTCCGGTTACCAGTATCCTGTCCTATTATACATCCAGAACCCTTCGGTCTCATCCTCCTTTTCCTCCCTTTCGCCCCTCTCCCTCCCTCCCTCCCCCCCCCCACCGCCACCACCTCACGCTATCTATGTAGATGTCCTGCTCGGAGAAAGGGCACCACCACGCACTGAGAGCACAAATGTGTAATTATCCGAGGGCTCACGCATACTCACGTCCACCCCTATTATCTTAGGCACGGGCACTGGGTTTGCTTATTACACACCTACGAACGACCACGTACTCAGGGCCGGCTCAACATTATGCGCACACATGCTCTCCTACCGGCAACGACTGTGCGTGCATTATTATAGTCGCGGCTGGCTGACTGGATGCCGGGATGGCTCGATGGCTGCCTACGGTCGCCTCTACGTAAAGTAAGGAGAGCCTGGAGCTGGTAAGCGCGGACAGCAGCTACGACCGCAAACTCTCTACGTCACCTGCGCAACCCTTTGCCCTTACGTTATGTCCCTTCGCTGTATCCTCGTTCCGAGTTCAACCCTCCTGACTGTTTGCCCTCCCTTCCTTATCCAGGGAGTCTACGCTTTTCCTCTTTGATGACCTACGACGAGCAGACCGTACAGTTGGCCGGCGTTTCGAGCGTGTGCGCGGACAAAGTGGGGGAGAAAGGAAAAGTGTAAGAAGAGGGTCGTGAGAATGGGATGGGACTGGGGGGTGGGGGGATGATCTTGGCACGGTCAGAACTTCTAATCGGCGACGATTTGCCCGAGCAAAGGAACGAGACCCCAAGCAGCCTAACGATCAATTATATTATGCGCGGCAACGAAGAGGAACGACGGAGATAATGAATTTTCTCGTGATCTCTTCTCATGGACCCTCTCGGAGGCTTACTTCAGAATCTTCTGCGGAACCTGCAGAGGAATCTCTTTCACACGTGTCTCCTTCGGGAGAGCACAGGGCTAATGCGAAGGAGTCGGGGGAGGTGGAGGGGGAGGAAGAGGCTGAATGAAGAGGAGAAACAACCATGGGGGGGGGGGTATGTATACCTTCCTGGCTGAAGGGTGTACCGTGTAGTGGGTGGCGAAGGGTGGTGGTGAAGAGAATCTGTCCAGAATCGCGAGAGAGGGAGAGAGAGAGAGAGAGCACGGAACAGCCCTCACATACACGGACACACCCCTAAGCTCGAGCTGCGGCACCGAAGCAATTTACATGGCAGCATCTCGGCACGAAGGGATGAGACAGCAGCGTAGCATTGTAATTCAAGTAATGTAAGCTTTATGCAAAATACATGTTAGTTAGGAGTGCAGGAGATAGAGGCCAACCCCTTCTACTTTGCTCGCTCGCTCGCACCCCCTTGTGGCTCCAGTCGGCCACCCCCCGACTCTCTACTCTCTTGCTCCTTTGGTCTCTCAGGCGCGTCTCTCTCTCTCTCTCTCTCTCTCTCTCTCTCTCTCTCTCTTTCTCTCTCGTCAGGGTATAGCCCTGTTCGCCTGGACATGGCTACTCTCTCTCTCTCTCTCACTTAGGCTCTTACCAGTTCTTCTCTCTCTCCCTCTCACGCCATCTATACGCACGGCCAACCCTTATTCACACAGAGAAAAGTAACAGTAACATTGCTCAGTCTCCATCACTGTAACGTAGGACACGTTCGCAGCTACGTGAAACTACCCTCTCTCGCAGGAACGTTACACGCGCACACCCTTACAGCCTCCGTCTCTCTCGTGGATTCCTCTGACTCTCCGGCCCTCGAGCCCTGGCCCGTTTCTTCTCTTCTCGCCCTCCGCTTCTCACCCTTGTGCTTATACGCCCACACCACCCCTTAGACTCCCTTGACCAAGGGTGGACGCGACATTGGCGTAGAGGAGAATTTTAAGAAAGTTTCATGAATATTTTAACGAACCTCAAAGTTTTCTCTTGGTTCCACGGCGAGCTGGATGGATCTATTCCTCCTTCGAACGGTACAGTGTCATCCCTTATTTTTAAAATCCGAATCCTACCCTCGAAATGGGAGATCTTAAAATTCTACACTTGTTACTATTTGCTTCGTTTATTAACAATCCAATTCTTTGGCCAGCAGATCATCTTAATTGTTGTTCCGGTCTTTTGAAAATTGACTTCCGGAACTTTTCCGTGATTGGATTTCACATGCGAACCAGACCTCGGGGTCTTATCGGGTGGGTTCAATATTCAAATGAAAAGCCGAGGAGCCTACGCCAATGTCCGCGAGAGATGGCCGCGAGGGTGTCGGCTGGACGCAGAAGCGAAGGGGTTGCCACGTAGACGATGTCCGTAACATGCGAAAATTCAACGGCGAGCTCCTAAGGTCCCGAGAACGCTGCCGCGGATAGAGCCGGACTTCGTAAATCACCGGGAAACTCCGTAGCCGAAGTTAGCTCTGTGGTTCGGCTGCCACGTATACAGCATAGCGAAGCGATCCGAGAATCGATCGGCTAACCGGAATCACTCGCTAACCCAAGACTGGACCTCTGCTTTCGAGAGCAAGAGAGATTTAGAGTTCCACGAGGAGAGACCGCACCGCCCGAGAGAAAGGGATAGAATAAGAATCGGATGGAAAGAGAGAAGGCCCAGAGGAAGCGGAAGAGGAATGCGAGGATGCTTATTTTCCCAATGGCTATAACGCCCAACCATCGTGCAACAAGAGGCGAGCACTGAAAGTAAATATTTAGGAAAATACCTTAAAAAAAAATGTACGAGGCAGAACAGCACCTTACGAGGATCGATGGATCCTAATGGGCTGCGAGAGAAGATCCTTACGAAAACTCTGCTCCTGGCGTCTCTATTTACTTTCCCGAACGAACCGGAGGTTAAGTATGCACGCTTCAAGAGTGGACTTCCTAGTGGGTAGGTTGCTTCCGGGATATTTTGACTGCTCGTGTTTCTTCCTGAAGAGGAAACTGGAGATCTGGAACGAGAGCGAGCGAGAGAAGCCCACATTGCGGAGAATGAGAATTTGGTCCGGATCGAGTAGTGCGATGAGCTCTGGCTCAGGTGGCCACTGGGCGTAACACACAACGTTAATTATCCCAGCCTCCTGGCCCCCATATCTGGAACTATAAGATCCCGCATCTAATTTGCATGCCGGTTGAGCCAACCGTAGGAGAGAGCCACGGCTGGCTAAGATCTTGGGAAGGACTGTCGCCATGGGGGATGGTCTCCACGCTAGCCCGATGCGCACCCTTACGACCCCCATGACTCGAGTAGCCAAGAGAGCCTGGAGAGATGAGCTACGGGCAGTTCTGACCCCCACGCCTAGAAATTATCCCTTATCTTCGCGAAGCAAGGCCGGCACCATACTGAATCCTAATGCCCAATCTCAAGATAAACGCTCCCAGGATATTAGAGCCGAGCCATTCCAGTATACATATGGGGAAACCAGGTCATTCTCGCGAACCACCCTTAACCGTCGGAATTATCCGCTGTACACTCAGAATCTTCTTGGTTCAGGACCTTTCCCGGCCAGGGTCTCTTCTCGGGTTTCTCTTGACCGATCAAGAGCAAGACCACACCTGAGTCTCTTGATCCGGACCAGCCCGAAATTCAGAAACCCGTGGGAGTCTTTTGCGAATCGCAAATCAATTGAGATCTCGCGAAGATCGTGCCCTGCGGAGGGACGCTGAGGTCCTGGTGGCTCCAGCGATTCGCGGATATTTCCCAGCGTAGAGATTAAACCGCACGTACGTACGTCTGCGGCCCAGCCGTACACCATCACACGCCCACGTACGCACGTAGAATGTAATTAAGATAAATTAGCGTAAGGGGGAATTGGGCTAAAGCTCCAGGGTGGCGATGGTGGTGCCACTGGTGGGACGTAGTAGCGGCTGGAGACTCAGGGAGGATGAAAGAGGGAGAGAGAGAAAGTTCCTACAAGGGATGAGGATGACGCTGACTGGGCCAGTGGAGGCTGCCAAAGTACCGGGATGGCTGGCTGGTACAGTGGCTGGCAAGGGGGGGGGGGGCTGAAGCGGGGACTGGCTAGGGGACTGGAAGGCGCTCCAGAGGGAGACCACGAGGATGAGGTGGTTCCCGGCAGCGGTGGGCGCGCAAGTAAGCTCAGAACGTTAGCAAACGCTGGGCCTAATGATGCGTGCCGGACTCGGCGTCTACCGGCGCCGACCGTACACTAACTAACCAAATAATGACCAGGGGATGGCGGTCCAAGTGATGCTGGGTGCCGGTACTGCCGAAACGAGAGAGGGGTGAGTTTTAGAGGCGGATAGCCTTAGCGGCCAAGCGAAACGATCAATAACGAATGCGTCGATCTTCTCGGTGCGACGCTCCTAGCCACAGCGACGTCGACGGGCATCTTGACGTATTCGCCAGAAGACGAACCCTCTTGCTCTCTCTCTCTCTCTCTCTCTCTCTCTCTCTTTCTCCCTCCTTCTTGATCATCTCTCTAGGCCGATATCCTCCACCGAGAATAACCTACGTCACTTTCTCCAGGGTATCGAGTACCTTGCCGTTCGTTACCAGAGCTCCAGGCGATGTGGCCCTTACCAGCCTAACCCTAGCCCCCTCCCCCCCCCCGACACCCCTTCAGGTGTAACCACCTAACTTACTCCGATCCTTCGCTCAGGAGCAGAAGACCAGATCGAACCGCTTGGGCATCCTGGAGGCTTCTCCTTTCTGGAAAATGCCGCAGGGTCATCTCCGTCTGGAGTTTCCGGTAGGACCGCCAAACTCAAGATGGCCTATAGGTATATCCAAAATAAGTATCTTAGTTAGTCAGGAATGAAAATGTATAGTCACAGGATCCCCAGCTCGTCACGTATATCTTTACGTAAAATTCATTCCCACCCTGCCATGCAGGAAAATAAAAAATTTCCGTCTCCTCTCAAGAGAGGTTATCTGTATTATTTCTATACCCATCATTTACGAAATACCATGGTGTCCATAATGCTTCTACCCCATCGCTGCCAATATATCGGGCTATAAAGAAGGGGAAGGTCGAAAGCGTAAGAGCATAGATATATGCACGGGAAAGGCTGCGTGGATGGCTCGTACGTGCGTAACGGCATTACGTCCTGGTGCGTTGGCTAACGATATCTTATGCGTTCGCCAGGAGGTTTGGATGGCGAAGTGAAACAATGCCTCGGGGAGTCTGCGGCTGATGGACGCTTCCGATAGGCAAGAGCACCCTCCCCTCGCTCTCTGGCAGCCCCCTACCACTGCCCATTATATTATTTAATTAATTAAGTTCGCAAGACCCCCCCACCCACCCCCAGCACTGGATCCTGCGTGATTAATAACATTGTATGGCCAGAGCACTACTCACTCGTTCTCTCTCCCTCGCTCACACCCTATTCCCTAACCTTCCGTTCTCTTCCCTTTCCATCTGCGTATATAGTATAGTTAGCCGCATCAGCTGCGTATATCTAGGACCATGCCATATCGAACCCAAAGCCAGCAGCCCGAGTGAGTTTTTGCTTAGGTCCACCACAAACTATATATAGATACTTCCCGATGAAAGCTCAGAACCTTTATACATACGTATCGTTACGGGAAACCCTGAAAGCGACAACTAGCGCCACCTACGAACCCCATTAAGCGAGGCTGTTTCCGTGATTTCACATTTTTTTTTTATTCCACATAACGATTCTCCGTTCGGGCGTAGCGCGTGAAAAGTTATGAGGAACTGGGTACGGAATTAATTTCATAGTGTGAACGGGCGTCTGGAGTTTTAAAAATTACCGATGCAATCCGGTAATAAAATTCTGCCGTCGAACCAGAGCCGAACGATATTTTCGTTCATCGAGAAGGACCAGTTAAGTGCTCGTTAAAAAATAATCTTCTTTTATCTTTGTCCCTTTCGAAAAATCCTGCTGACTCCGATATATCTGGATGCGTGGGAAAATTGTGCGTCCATCGCGCCAGCGTCCCGCAGCGCGAGTTTTCGTGCGGGACTTGATTATTTCGGTAGTTGTCGGTGCGATAAAAAGATTGTTAATTTTGAACTCGAGCATTACTTTTAATTCACCCTGTTGACACGTGTCTTCGGTAAGTAAATCGTCGACAGCTCCGAGAGTCCGATGGACGGCGCCGTTAGGCACTCGTGATTCTTCGAGTGACGTTTACCTAGACACGCGCAGCGCGTCGCAGTCCAGACGCACACGTTGGCGCCTTTCGACTAACATTTATTAAAGCCGGAAGACAATGCGGAACGTTGACTCAGACGAAGAATCTCAGGGGCGAGAGAGCCAGCGAGACGAACGGTGGCGAGAGAGCGAGCGAGAGAGCCAGAGCCAAGCATTGTTTCTCCGTGCGACCTCAGCCACGGTATCCTGCGTTTCGTGGGCCTCCAGGCGCCAGCCGGTGAGATTAGATATTGCAAATGGACGTCGGCTATCTCGGGGAAGGAACAAGCGACTATGACAACCCGGTCGCCCAGCGACTGGCCGAGACCAAAGCGACCAAGGCGACCCAGAGTCCTCCCGTCCAAGATTTCATTCGTCGGACGAATCGCTCGCGACAACGATAAGCCGTCGGCTTCGCTCGGGCCAGAAGTGAATTTCGCACCATCGCCGACGCCTCCTCGCAATCTCCTCGTATTTCATTTTCGCGAAAGCGATCTTGATCTTCCCTGTTCCTCGGGTATCATCCAGGTTCCCCCGGTTCTCTTTCCCGGCAGATGGAACGAGACGTCGACACGACGTCAGTGGCTGGCTCAGACCGAGCTTATCTTTCGTGGCAATTAAAGGCCGTGTCGCAGCGCCGACGCGCTCGGCGATTTCTCAGAATTTGTTGTCACCTTCCAGCTAAGGGGACGGGAGATTGGAAAAGGGGATGAAGGAAAGAGGTTAGGAGTCCAGGGGATGACGATACGGTATGGATGCTAGCGTCGCCAGATGATATATCGTGTTTACGTGATATTTTTGAAAAATTTTCAAATCTCTTCAAAATGACTCCCGGTCGGGCCAAGAGGTTCTTGATGACTGGCTGAACTTCCTGACCGGGACGAATGCCCGGATCACGTGCGACATTCGTAGCGCTTTTTTTTGTCCCACTCACCCCGTAACGCTCTGGCTCGGTGCGTCGACCTAGGTCAACCTCAGGGAGCGGCAACCGCGCGCACCCCAAAGCCAGAAAAATGCCGAAACATACCCAAACATCGCCCACCCCCGTCAAAACCAACCCCGTCAACCCTTGGGAAGCCACGGGTCATTGACATTCGTTTTACAAAGAGGTGCATGCGTCCCTCTCTCTTCGAGTTTTGGAAACATCCCGCAACCCTTTTCTGTGTTTTAACCAACATTTTTTTTTATATCACCCCCGTCCCTGTCACTCGATCTTCATACGTTTTTCGCTTAATCTTTCACCCTGTCTTCTCGGCCGTAGTATTTTCTTTTTACTCAAAATCTTCCGCATTACGTATATGACCCAGTGGACCGAAATTTTCTAATTTCTCAGTTTTCAGCCAAACGAACACCTGCGAAAATAGCTCGATCATTCTTCCACATTGTATCATCCACGGGAGCACGGTAGTCTAGCAGCGCAGATTCCGAATAGCAATGATCATTCTCCGTTGGCAAAGCGAGCGATCGTACCGATTGGCCCGAGGCAGAAAGGAAAAACGTCATTGCGATAAATCATTTCGAAGACAGGCATTGAGGAGACGCCGAGCACCGCGTCGGGACGCACCGAGCATTCTCGAATTTTCTCACACTCGGCACGACCAATCACGGCCAGGTATTTCGGCGTCCCCCCGACGGGACGGCCAATCCTCGGCATCCACTGGCAGCCCGGCGTGATTGATGACTTACTCAAAATTACCGATTGTTAACTTAAACGTTCGCGCTAATAATTATTTAACGCCAACGTGCATCGTACGCCGGTCGGCTGTAATTTTTTTCAAGGTCAATTCATGCATTTTTCTTATTTTTTTTTTTTTCCCCCTATCGCGTCAACCCGCACGTGCAGTTACGTACGATCGGTGAAAATTTTGCCAGTAACACGTGATCGACGTAAATTAATACAAGAATTATACAATTCTCTTGTTCAATACAATTTCGCGTTTCCATTGTCGCGTTATGAATATTTCTACAAAAGGCATTGAATATCATATGTCTCATTATGTTCGTCGTCAAATGGGGATTCCGGTTTTGATGTAAATAAGCTAAGAAATTATTAACCATCCGATCGACGAGGAACCGTTCGGGCAATAAAAGAAGCTGCGGCCGTAAATTAACGAAGCCAGCCTCTCCGAGCCGAGTGTCTTATTATTTCGCGTATGGATCGGAGTAAAGTGAAATGGCAAGTGAAAGAAGATAATTACGGAAATACCACCCATTGTGTCACCAGGCAGATGGCTCAATACCGATGTCCACAAATTAATCCGTAAATTACCGCAATAAAGTAATAGCGCGTAACGGTATCGCCCGAAAGGGCCCTTTTACACGTTAGTCCTCCTACCTGAACTTTCGCACAATGCCTGCCAATATAATTGTTTCCTAGCAAAACCCAGATGCCGACAATGGAGACAATGCCAAATCTTCTGGCAAGCGGAACCGCTCCTTCTTACTTCGGTTGTTTAAACATAAATTTCAATTGCCCCAGTTTCTAATCCGTTTTCGAGCGAACGGCTTTCTTCGCTTCACTTTTGGCTGAACGGTACTGCCGTGATAAATTATTAATTGTACATTGTTCGATTACAATTGCTATCTTAACAGCTTGCTTACGCGTATGGCCGATATGATTTTTATTAATTTTTATAATTATTACTTTCGCATAATTTCCAATTTCGACACCGATACAATTTATTGACGGTGTCAAAATTTTCAAAATATACATACGTATTGTCCAGTCGAAATTTCTTGTTAGAATTCCGATTATAGTAAATTACCGTAATAGGCCTATACGCGTCCGGAAATCAGTAATTTTCTGGTGCCAGTGGGTCTTTAGTAATTTTCGATACCTGATTATACCATAGATTACAGTCATCTGATTATAGGATGGACACCTGGTATAATACTTGACATTGGCATTCATAATATTATTCTTATATCTATGAGAGATTAAAGTTTTATTCCCCTATTGAAAAAATCGCATAATTTTTTTTTCAAAATTATGACTGCCAAGTCTTTTGTAATAAATCTGTACACTGTGTACATGTATGGTTGTTCGGGTCAGGAGTACCAACCGAAGGTGTACTCTATTCGATTCTTATAATATAATCAAGTTCGGTTGGTACCTTGCAGCTGAATAGCACCGGCACAATTAGTTACCTGTATGGAATTGGATGGTTCTTTAAATACTATACGCGAGATATGCATTTAAAATCTCTATTGGATTTGACGAAAGCAAACAGACGGTTCCGATGGTATAGAAATAGAATCCCAAGCCCCAGCCTTGTGTTGTGGCTCCTCCCTCGGTTGATAAATACCGCACAAACCCCAGTGAACTTAACCCCCTTCGCACGTTTTCACAACCCCGATGCACCGTAGTCAATTATGCATTTAAAATCTGCATGTGAAATGGCAAAACTGCACAAAGGATATCTGTAGTGAAATTGATATCTCATTGTCCTTTGCCGAAAAAGGATTACGTATTTACAAATCAAGGCCCCTTAAACAAATCCCTAAACACACTACTAATATCGAATAGAATAACAAGTATTTATAATGACAAACGAAAATTTGTTTAGAAATTTTCAAAATTCTTTTTGGAAATTCGAAATAACGGCAGGTCAACTATCATAAATTTGTAGAAGGGTCATCTGATTGTGAGTATATCGATAACATGGTCGATATGGATTAGTTAAAAGTTGTGAACGATATTTTTTCCCTGAAATCGAAAGGCTTATCTCTATTAGTTTAAACGCGACGATAATGCACGCCTGTAGTGTTTCCTTTCGTTTGGACGAGACACGTTGGGATGAACGGAGATAGAAACCTGGAGGAGACTGTATCGAGAGAGAGAGAGAGAGAGAGAGAGAGAGAGAGAGAGAGAGGGCACGATAGGTGCACCCCAAGAAAGAGAAGGAGGAAAAACAGTCCAAAGTAATTAAGAATAATAAACTCAATGGCATAAGATTATCGTTTGGCAAAATTTCATATATTTCAACTCGATTGTAGATTTATGTGAAAAGAGGTAAAAAAGATCTGAATACAGGACATAGAAAAAAAAACAAAAGTAGACAGACGCCCTAGGGTACTTTACGAGCGAATGCAAGATCGTGCGCCCGTGACGCTCGTTAAAAAAGAATTCTCGAGTATCGAACGACGTATTGGAAATTAATGTGAATACCGTCGAACTGGTCGGCGGGTCTCGCCCGCGGGACTGGTATTTCTGTATTTACCAATAGAATCGATGATATTTCGTCGTTTTCGCCGATAAGATCTCCGTTGAGCCCGTAGCCGAAAATTATAGGTTTTCGCGGTTTGAATTATTCGATTCTCTCCCGACGTCCGACAGGGATTCGTCGTCGTGTTGTCTCTTTACGTGGATATACGTGCGCCAGGAGCAATACCAACCCAAGGACCGTTTCACCACCGCCAAAGAGAAGCTGAAATCTCGCAATCGAAAGACTGTGAGATTAGAAAAAAAAAAGTCAAAACTGTATCCATTAATAAATTTGTCTGTTAATCGTATCTTGTTTCTCTTGGGAAGCCACCATAGATCTTGCGTGCTAAATTTTATTTTTGGGCCGAGTGGTGGAAAAATAAAAAATTAGCTGGAAGAAAGAAAATGGATTTTGTTTAATCTGACGCCTTAACGGGGCTGGGGGGAGGGGGTGTTAAGGTAGGACGAAACGGCTCTTCTTGATTAATTTGGCAAATTTCGTAGGAGACGCGCACGCGTTGCCGCGTGAGCGAATTTTAATTGGCAAACTGCTCGAAACAAAAGGAGCTCCCAAGGTTAAGGCAAATCGCGCTGTGGATGACGTCAGGATGCAGTTAGACTAGTTTTAGTTTTAGTTCGTGGTCCGGCCTCCTCGGAGAGCGGACAAAGGATGCTGTGCGAAGGAGCGGAGAGTAGTCGCGAGATTCACTCCTGCCGCGACCTCCGACCTTTTACCTTTTGCCTTGGAACGTTGACCGTGCGAGATTGTGTACGAAGAATGGATTATTTTTTGAAAAAAAAAAATTGGATTCGAGTAACGAGGTTCTTAATCGAATCTGTTTACTCGCCTGTAATAACTTCTCGTCTCTGGACGGGGCCGCAAAAAGGATGAAAAAAAAAGAAAAGATCGGTTGAAATTAGCCGAAAAGTGATTCGGCGGTGATCCTTTTGAGAGTTCTCATCGCCGAAAGGATTCGTAACCGTTTACAACGAAGAAAAAAAAGAAGGAAAAAGGATCGATGGAAACAGGTTTAAAATCGGTCTCGGAGATGCCGTAGAAAAGTAACAAATTTTCACGATAAGCCCCGCACGTTGGGTTCACCCTTTGACCCGTCAGACCGTTGCCAGTCACGAATACACGACTTGAAACGAGATGAAATTTTAGACTGTCCCGATATAGTTATTCATGAAATCAAACAAGCAGTCGTTTCCGAATTCCCATTCGAATAAAGGAATCCCGTTCGACGATTAAAGCAAAGGCTGAAAAGCCCGTACAGCCGTAATCGAGAAGCAGCCTTAAACCTTAAAAGACGAAGTCGCAGGGCCGAGCCCGGCGATCGTACTGCCGATCCAATTACCATAAGAAGGGTTCTAATTGCGCACAATGCTCCCTTTTCGCTCTGACCGATGATCCAACATGTGAAAAAGTACTCGGACGCCCTCGGAGACGTCCGCTGCTCCACACGTGGCCAGAGGACGATAGACTTTCACGATTTCTCAATAAATCTTCAATGGCTTCGAATCTCTCGAGTTACTCCCGGCCGGAGACTTCTTTCAAATTCGGAACACCCGGTACACTGGGAGCACTCGACACCAAGCTCCCTTCGGAATCAGATCACCTCTCGAGCCGTCTTTAATTTAGCCGCGTTCGGCAGGACTGGAATCCAGAAGAAAAAATAAACATGAGAAAGAAAAAGTTTTCGTGTTTCGAAGTAAACTTGTTATGCCTGTCTTTGTACTTTTTCTTTTCATTTTTCTTCGAGGGATTGAATTTTGATCGAAAAATCTAACGAAGAGACTCGCTGCTTGAACCGCGGATCTTGTGGTCCAGATGAAAGGTACTGAGGATGATGAAGTGCAAGGGAGGGGAGTGACTTTTGGATGAGGAATTATTAAAATTTCCATTCATTTTTTTCACGTCGATTAATTCGGCTCTTCCTTATCTACCGTTGCTGTCATTGCTGCCAGCAAGATCGGAATCTCCAGGAGCCAACAGCAGCACTGATGAAGCTGCTACCAGAGAATCTTCGGTAACGTCAGCTTCCACCCATGAGCTCATCCTGATCCCATTTCACTCTCTTTTTTCTTCTTCGTAATCGTTCAGCAGTTGGCATCACTTTTTTATAATTTTCACTATTGACACGTCCCTTGTTCCACGTGTCCTGGCGGAGTCCGAGATATAATCATTACTTTGACCAAAAACCTACTTCGAGTCGTCACAGCCAACAGTACCATTGATTTTTTCGAATTGAAGTATTTTTGAAAAATTAACGAGCCGAACGTCCTTTTTTCCCCTAAAGATTAATTGAACGTGAAAAAAAAAAGCAGGCGCCAGTCGAATCGCATTGTCCGACAACGAAGAAGCAAGAGAATCCATGACGTTTCAAAATTTTCGAAATTTTTCAAAAGAATACCTTTCTCTTTCCACTCTACCTTGTACTTTTGGCAACTTTTATTTCTCCAAGCACGCATTGTCCAGGTGACAAAGGACAGGTGGTAAATTTGTAATTCGACGTCAAAGGATCACGGGACGTAACACGTGTCCCCGGCAAAGGCCAAGGAGTCCTTATCTCTCACTTCGCATCTCTCTCTCTCTCTCTCTCTCTCTCTCTCTCTCTCTCATAATCTTACGTATCCAAGTGAAATTAATTTCGATCTTGAAAACCGTGAAAATTCGTGACGTCGGACCAGCCTGGAATTCAAGCAAGACCCGGTTGTCACGTGTCCGACTGGATTCGAACGTTCATCCGACATTTTGACCCTCCCGTTCCAGCGTATCTCGCCGGCTCACGTAAGGGATGTTAGAATTTTCTTTAATAAAATAGGGCGCAAACGCCACGCAAGCGAATATCTAGCTGATAGTACTTTGGTCAGCTCTGTGTCCGGCCGGAGATGCTGCTAGGTGGGGTTGCTAGGGAAAATCCAAAGGAGGGAGCGTGTTGCTTAGGCTGATTCAATCTGACATGAGCCACCCCAGAGCCTCCGGCCCAAGGGGATCAACGATATTCCCATAGAACTTTCTTCCCATTGGCTGAAATCCTTTCTACCCTGTCTCCGCAGCATCCTTCGGGATCATCCCTTAAAAGAGAGGAGTCGTGAATACGACTGCAGCCCACAGCCTCTCGTACGATTTCAATAAAATAATTAATGTCTAATAACAAAAGGAACTCTCGAATTTTCAAGATAAACGCTGCGCGACGTATATCCGGTTCCATGCGAAATTCAACGTGACTTCCGGTACCTAAACTCCTGGTTGCCTTAGCTTCTCATTGTGGATAGGGTGGCAAGGGAGTGAGGGCCCTCCCTTGCCAAGTTAGCGTTATCCTAGCCCAACACGTGGAACAACGGGTGGTCCATGGGGCTATCTACGATAACATTGATATGAAAATTATTATCCATCGAATATAGCCTCGCTGTAGAAACATACCCTGTGGCCCATTTAATAATCAACATTGCCAATTCGAAATTCAACAAGCTCTATCCAGCGCCCTTTTTTTTCCTTCGTTTCGCGTATACCCTAAAGTACTATATACAGGCATCCGAACGCCTATTGGAGGTTTACGGAGTTTCAACAATATTTACTTTGCCTCCGCGTCCCGCGGTACATGCTTTACGTGTGACATGTTATCGGGAAATGTATTATTCAAATCGTTTCACCCCTCACCCTTTTTTATAAGCCGCGCCCGAGGAACAATTCCCGATGAAGGCCGAGACGAACCGAACGAATTCACATACGGGGTCTCTGCTTTGGAAAATAGTTAAAAAAATATACATAACCATAGGTGGGGAGGGAGGGTGTCGCCCTGCTTTATCCCCTTTTGTACGTTAAAGCACTTGTCTGGCCGGGAATTAGGCGAGGGGGGGTCACATTTTTTTTTATCGAGCATAAGACGTAGGTATACAATTTTTTTTATTATTTTTTTTTTAAATCACCCCTCATGGACACGACAGAGCCTTTTTCGTGTCGAGGGTTCGTTAAGTCAAAAGTTACACGCAACGGTATAAAGCGTACAGCAGTACGATCGGACTTGACTTACCAGGCAGGTAAGGTGGGAAGATTTTTTTTTTTCAAAATTTGTAGGTTCAATGAAAATCGAAAAATCTAGGATCAAGGAGATTGGACCGAGGTGGGATAACCCGCGGGCCAATAACGATTTGGTAAAAATTGTCCCGTGGTAGAAAAAAAAAAAAATGGCTCGTAAGAGGCCGTGAGCGTTCCTGTTATCGAAATAAATAAACTGCCACTAAAACCATGTAATAGGGCGATTCGTACGCAAAAAGAGGCCGTAACGTCCCGGCTTTGGGAAAGTTTACCGTCATGTTTATGACATTCCGCTTTCCTTTTAGATTCAATAAAAGCATCGATTGAATATTTGATTCAATTTCCCAGACCATGGCCACGCATAAGCTACGTCTTTCCGTGGCCCCATAGTTTCGCCCTGGAAAACGTGCCTTTGCGAGAAATCTCATAACCTAATTCGCACTTTATGCGACTATCCCGCGTGACCTCGGACTCTCATGAATACTATATAGATTTGTAGAGGAGCAGCGAGAAAAGAAAAAAAAAAAAAAAAAAAAGAAAAAAAGAAGAGAAAAAGCCTGTAAGAAAAACATTTTTTTCCAATCGAACGACACTGATAAGACTGAGACAGAATTATAGGGAGGAACGAAGAGAGAGAAGAGATTAAGCGTTCGAGCCGACCGATAATAAACAAGCGTGTAGAAGGAACGTCGATAAGAGACGCATAGTAGCAAGGATATGGAAATACAAGGAAAGACAGAGAAACGTAATAAAAAAAAAGGAAAGGAAGGAATGACGAACTGGCAGAGGTGAAAAGATGTATAAAAAAAAAATCCTTTCGCAGGTAACCCAGCCTATTTTACGTGCATTAACCTTCTCCCTAGGGAATTCGTGGATATTACCAGTAGGCGTTGACACACACCGCGTGGCGAAAATCCTTGCCACACATGAGCCATTTTTTTTTTATTAGGTGGCCACAGTGCAATATGATAAACATATTCATGGGGGTGACGCATTCCGTATGCAAAGTGCACGGGGATCTCGAGCCTTCGGGGTTCTTCGTTTGACTTCGGGCAGGGAGCCGATAGGGGAATAAAAAAAAGAGGTATCAGAAAAAAAATGCAAGGTTACCCACATTTTTTATTCGCGAACCGCTCGGAGGTTAAGGCTCGGGTTTATAAGGACTTCGCTTATGATAATACATTCAGTTTTTCGCAGACACTTGCCCGCGCATCCACGTCGAACCTTCCTGCCAGGAGTTCGACCTAATAAAAAGTTAGGGGATCGTGGCAAGTTACGTTTATTAGCCTCGAAATCAGGTAATTTCGGGATCAGCTTGCCAAGTGGGTTTGGCGGTCCGTTGGGCGAGGAGGAAGTAGGGTAAAGAAAAAAGAAAAAGAGGAAAAATACACGACCTCGTAGATTTTCGCTCGTGGCTTATCCCTTGCGTATTGAGCCTAATGTCGAGATGCCATCCCGGCATTACGGATGCTTCGGATTTGATGATAAATTTTTACAGGACTTTTTTTTTGCGTTAACGCACGTGCTCCTACAATAGCATAAGGTAATTTATTGGATAGCCTGACGGTCGGTCGTACTGGCTTTTGAACGGTGTAGTCGGTAAGGGTTAAAATTATCAAGGAAATATAGACCTTAGAAAAACTGATATACGAAGGATAATAATGAAGAACGAACAGCCAAAGATATCGGCGGGCTGAACGTAACAACGTCTACTTGTTTTAATCAGTCAGTCAGCCTGGGTTAGGTCGAGGAGTCATTTTTGATCTGGAAGAATCGCATAAATTATTCGACCGAACGCCACGTGGATGGCAACGGCGACTTCGAAGTTGGTTAATTAATTTCTTGAATCTTTCCGAAGAAAGTTTACGCGTTTCACCGGAGACAAGGAGTAAGATTGCACCGTGACGTATCTCAGGTGTATTTGTTGGCTCTGATGTACACGGTCCAGGAATACCGACTGTTTTTCTCAGAAGCGTCAGCGGAGACAATGAAAAGAGAAAAAGAGATGGTCGAAGGAACTTCCTGCGCTCCAATCAAGCCGGGCGTCGGTATCGTCCTGGGTAGAGAGACGCCTGGACGTGCGGCGTCGTCATTGTAGACGCGCGCGCCTTCGCTCCTATCGAGTTGTTTGTGCGTTGGGCGTTGGGGCCCATCGGAAGGAAAGCGAGTAGTCCGAAAAGCTCGGCTATAGAGATTCGGAAGGACACACAGGAGGCTATCGAGGATTCCAGTACGGCTCGCAAGGATTCTTCTGGCATGCGCATCCCTGGCCTACCTCGATCCCCTCGTCCTCTGCCATGAAAACTCTCGATGCCGTCAAAGGACAGAGAGAGAGAGAGAGAGAGATAGAGAGAGAGAGAGAGAGAGAGAGAGAGAGAGGGGGAGAGATAAAGAGTGAATGCGATAGCAGGAGGACGAAGAGAGAGTGAATCGGAAGGGGAAAGAGGGCTAAGGAGAAGTTGGCAGCGGCGAAGGCGGCGGGGGTGAAGCTTGTCGGTGGTCCAAGAGTCGGTGGGGTCGAGGGAAGGTGGCGTCGAGGGGGAGGGGAGGGTCCGAGAGAAGCAAAAGGGGGGAAGAGAGCAGCGAAGCAGAGCAGAGCAGAAGAGAGTAGAACGTCCTGCAGGATTCTCCGTCGTGGTCCTCGGAGCACAGTGGTGGGTAGAGGGTTCGGGGGGGTAGGTCGGGGAGAGGGCTAAGAATCGAAGAGGGTAGTGGGGGCAAGGAGCGGAGAACATCTCAAATTTGGTTGGCTATCTCGGGCCGGTTGCTTAGCACGGCGGTTCGGCTGGTGGTGGGGAGAGGACTCGGCACGACAGGGTCGACGGGGAAGCGGGACGGGAGGGGGGGGTTACTACGCCAAGTGGCAGAGGGGCGTCGGCGGGGAGAGGACAGGAGAGAGAGAGAGAGAGAGAGAGAGAGGGAGCGAGTCGTCGAGGGCACGGAGGGGGTTGTACGTGGCGTGGCGTCGGGATGGTGGGGCGCCGGGGGAAGCAGTGAGCGCCTTCTTGGCGCGAGTCGAGCCGAGGACTCCAAACTCTGGAATTCCAAGCGACAGAATAGTGCCGGCGTTCACCCGACACGGGTCTCAAGTACGAGTTTGATTTACTGACGCGTGCGATAACCGCCCGCCGCAGAATTAGTGTTTCTCGACTCGGCGCGACGCCGAGAAGGACAAGGAAAAACGGACTCTCGTCGAACACGAAAATTGTACGGCTCCATGCGAAACTCGACTCGCGGTTACGGAGAGAGAAGGAGAGAGGACTGAATGTACTTTTGGACCGCCGGCTGAAAAAAAAAGGAGTAAGAGTGGCATCGGTGGCGAAGATGCGGTCAGTGTTGGGCACAGTGAGCAGTGATAGCTTGTGATAACGAGAGAGGAGACGGGTTCGTGGGATGTCGTCGGGAAACGTGAGTGACAGTCTCAATACTCGTTAATATGTAAATCACTCGAGGCGCGTGACGTGTTTTACTTTTCGTTCCTCCCGTTAAATTATTTGTTTTGTTTGACTTCGACTGGCCAACGCTATTGTTGTCGTCGTGAGCTTCGAGTCGGAGACGCTTTGTAAAAGTCATAGAGCACGGGTTGTATATATATATATATATATATATATATACATACATACATATATAAATCTAGCTCGCGCGGGTACACACGCGTTCGAATGCGCGCACGCGCCTGTCGCCGTACTTCGAGAAAGAATAATTGCGGTTAGAGAGAGAGAGAGAGAGGATATCAACGGGGCAATAATATCTAGTGAGAAACGATACGGCGAGCAACGATAAATCGAAAATGTCGCAATCAACAATCGTTTCGCGTCACCCGGTTATCTGGACTTTGGCAGTGTTCGACGCGATGCCGCTAATCATATGATAAATGTAGAACACGTTGTATGCTTTTCGTTTCTTCTTGAGTTTCGAGCGTCGCGTTTTTATTCCGCGTTCCTCGAGAGGAAGAAAGAAAGGAGACACGGAGACGTAACTACGATAAGAGGAAGTGGGACGTGTGCGGGTGGTGATCGAGAGATCGCGAAGGCCCTGTTCACGATAAACCTAAAGGCCAGCCGTGAGAGGAGGGAATAGCTCAAAGAAGTCTGAAGGTAGAGAGAACGTGTTTTGTTTGTTTACATGTAAAAGCAAAGAGAAAGAGACTTACCGTGTTGCGTGTGAATTCTAAAGACTGTTTACATCGTTTGTAATAAAGAGAGAAGGAAAGTTATCGCGTTACGAACGGTGCATGATAATTGCGTTCCCTACAGAGTTCTCGTCTCGTCACGGTTTAATTGACTCTGGCCGCGTTAATGAAAGTGCGATCGCGTCGGCGTGAAGTCGTCTCGTGACGGTAACTCCGCCAGGCAGACCGGAAAGTACGACATCGTGAGAGAAGAGATCCGGCGTGTGTGCGCGCGCGCGCGCCAACTGCCGATCGGCTGGTCACCGGTCAAGACACTTTGCGAGGAGAGACAATATGAGTGAAATGGCGAGTGTCGAGCAACAGTACGTGGGAGGTAGCGCGAACGCCGAACATCATTGCAAGGACTGCGGATTGTATTTCGAGAGCGACAAGAGTCTCGAGGTCCACCTGCGCTACCACCAGGACAACTTGTTGAGCCAGTGGGCCAGCCAGGCACAACAGGAGGAGAGCAACAATAACAACAGCAAGGCCGGAAATCACAACAGTCATGTGGCGACGAAGAGGGAGAGCGTGACGGCACCGGCGGACTCGAGTGAGCCATCTTCGAGGCCGCCCTCGGAGGGTCCACCGGCTAATCAACAACAAGCCGGTCAACAGCAGCAACCTGGTCAACAGCAGGTGGCTCAGCCGGGTCAGCAGCAAGTTCAATCCAGTCAACCGCAACAGGGACTGCAAGGGGCTCAACAGCAGGCACCCTCGTCACAGAGTTATAATCATTTTCAAACCCCGATGTTCAGCGAGACCAGCTACTTCATGCAGAACGATCAGGCCTACATGCTGCCCCATCAGTTCTCGCCGAGCCGGGAGGAGGCCCAGCCGAGCAACTACAGATATCATCCGTATCAGCATCAGCAACACTTCCCTCCCGAGAGAGCCAACTCTGTCAGCTCCACCAGCCCACGGAGTCCCTTGCAGTGCGACAAGTGCGGCGCTGTTTACGACGACGCCAATCAGCTCGGCGAACACGTCAGGTCGAGTCACCCGACCTCGCCCGGTGCCTACAATTCTCAAACGCAGTACCAACAACTCGGCGGAAGTCCTCCGCATCAGGCTCCGCAGCAAATGCACGCTTCGCCGCCCCAGAGTAATCAGCAAACGCAGCAAGCTTACGATTACAACGGAGCCCAGCAGTCTGGCATTAAGGTTGAAATCAAGCAGGAACCGGAGGAGCAGGCCGAGATACTCGATCTGGACTCGCACAAGGTGCAGACGCACAGATACGAGGAGGAGCTGATGCGACTACATCAGCAGCAGCAGCAGGAGATGCAGATGCAGATGCACCAGCAGCAACAGCAGCACCAACAGCAGCAGCAGCAGGCGGTTCTGCAGCAACATCAGCATCAACAGCAGCAGCAACGCGGAGGATCTCATTCGGTGAGTTCTATGCTAGGGTGGCCTCCGGCACAACCCCACGAGTATCATCCCGCAGGAGTCTCGCCAATGGGTGCTGGACCCATGGTGGACAATGTCTCTCCAATTCCCGATCAAGGCCAGTTCATGAGGGCCGCGCCGCACATACCCGTCGAACCACCGCGACATCCTGGCTCTCCAATAATCAGCAGTACCCAACAGATGGCACCGCACCAGATCCCGGGGTTGTTACAGCAGCCGCCCAAGCCTCCGCCAATGGCCAATCAGTCCTGGAAGAGCAACGAGGCGCGGAGACCAAAGACCTACAACTGCACCGCGTGCAACAAGTGGTTCACGAGTTCCGGACATCTGAAGAGGCACTACAACACGACGCTTCATAAGAATGCCGTGAAGCAGAGCAACCAGCCGGATCCGGCTAACATGCCGATAAGCGCCCATCATCATCCGGGTAGGGATGCTGCGAGCCTCGGGGGAGGCGGAGGAGGCAGAGGATCGGCGAGGTCGCCGGAGCTATCTTCTTCTGGGAGTCCCCCAAACTTGATGGCAGGTCCCTCGGGCGAGGCGGCGAGGGGCCTGCTCCACACGCCCAGCACCCTCTACACCAGCAGCAATTCCAGCAGCAACGAGTCTTCGGCAACCCTTCCACAGCAACCGCCTTCAACAATCCACTTGGCATCCACAATGGTCCCCCTCAATTCACCGGCGCCATCCCCAATAACGGCGCACCATCGAATGGGTTCGCCGTCGGCGTCGCCCCAAATGCCGGGACACCATCTACCAATGGGTTCGCCCTCGCAAATGGGGGCCCACCCCATGAATTCGCCCATCTCGCCCATGGGGGCGCCGCCGCCGCCGCCGTCGCACCTGAATTCGCCTTCGCCAATGGGCTCGCACCCACACCACATGAGTTCGCCGTCTCCAATAATGGGGGCCCCAATGAATTCGCCCCCGATGGGGGGTACTTCGATGCCTCATCAGCCGTACCCAAACGCCTTGCCCCCCCACGTTACACCTACTACCAACATCCCGGGTCTGCTGGAGTCTATCACCAGCCAGCTAACTACTATTGGTAACGAGTTACCACCTGCTCAACAGACTCAGGAGATGTTACCCGGATTCGGGACCTTCAGCAATCATCAGAGGCCCCTACCGAGCTTCAATCAGTTCGGCATGTCCGGGTTTCTAGTAGGCCCCAACCAGCCGCAGGCCGTTAACGTGGGGGGGCTAAGTCCGGAGGAGAATCTTCCTCAAGACAGATCCTTCGATTCCCCCGGATCGAATTACGATCCATACCGCAGTTCACCGCCAAGGTACGAGTCCCTCGCCAACATGGAGGTTATGCAGCAACAACATCAGCATCAACATCAGCAGCATCAACAACAACAACAACAACAACAACAACACCATCATCATCAGCATCATCATCATCATCAGCAGCAGCAGCAGCATCAAACCGATGGAATGATCATAAAACAATACGAGATGCCTCAACCCAGACAGAGTCTCGAGGCCAACAACAATCTACCTCACAACAAAGAGGATCAGAGAAATCTCGGAATCGGTCTAAACGCAAACATCAACACTAAACCTCCTGCCGATCAGCACGGCAACGATAAGGAGGACGCGAAGAAGATGTCGATGATCACGAAGGAGCATCAAGTGACGAGCACCAATACCGGCTCCCACTACATCTCCCAGGATGGCTTTCATAAGTGCATCGAATGCGACAAGGTCTTCAACAAGGCCTGCTACTTGACCCAGCACAACAAGAGCTTCCACTCTGGCGACAAGCCGTTCAAATGCAATCAGTGCGGCAAGCGCTTTCCCCTGGAGTACTTGCACGCGGAGCACCTGCAGAAGCACGCCGGCGACAAGCCCTACAAGTGCGAGATCTGTCCCAAGCAGTTCAACCACAAGACGGACCTCAGGCGGCACATGTGCCTCCACACTGGCGAAAAGCCGTACGCCTGTGATAATTGTGGCAAAGGCTTTATCAGGAAGGACCACATGATGAAGCATCTGGAGACGCACAAGAAGAAGACCAACAGCCACGTACACCTGAGGGCGTAATGCGAGATTCCATGGGCCACGTCGACCCCCGCAGTCACCATTAGGTCACCACAGGCCCTTCACGTCAGGATCCGATCAACCGCTCGTAGGTACTGTTACCGGTCCCTGTGTATTTATTGGCACCATGCGATTTTTCGTCCCCCTTTCGAAAACGTTTGCCCCCTTCTAATACCCCTCAACCCGAACCTAACATTGACCTAGTTATACGTGTACCGACCTACCTCTCTTCCCCTGCAGCCCGGAACCCCGACAAGGTCAAAGGACTCTTCGATCTTTGCTCCTGTCGTCCTTTGACACCTATGTCGTTCGGTTTAGTCTTATCGCACATGGGTTCCTAACAAGGAAGCGAATATCCTGGAAGAGCCTTTACCTCCTGACCTCGTGACCTCGCACAGCTTCCTAGTGACGATTAGAAGAATATTCGTTTTTTGCTCAACACTATTTATTTTATTTTGACCGGGTAAGCCGAGGATACTAATCGATATCAATTCGAGAATCGATAAGCGCGAATATGTTTGTCGCAAGTGGCGATTAGTTTTCTCGTTCGAAAAAGAACGTGAGCATCGTCGGTTGGCCGCGAGAGATATTGAAAGGAGGCCTTAAAAGTATTAACTTTTCCAAGATTACAAGGCTTCTTCCCCGTACATATACTCTTGGCTACCATTAATGGCGAGTTCTCAATTGATCGAACGAATCCTCGGCGCGAATAGATCGGTGAATCGCGGTATCCCGTGTCGATCTTAATCGTGCTGTGCTTGACAGGGGAAACCGCGATGTGGTATCCGCGGGCCGTGCTAGCTCGCTCTGATTGTAAATCACTGGTTAACGAGTAATAATTAATTAATTAACTAATATTAAAAAGGATATCAAACTTTGAAGCTTATCGATTGTACAAAATACGTTAAATGTATAGGCATATTATTGTAATTATTGATTTAATATTAATTAGAAATTGATTAAAGTCCCGCCCCCTCCCACCCTACCCCACCACCCACTTCTCCCTACTCGTAATACTCGTATTTTATAGCGTATATACTAATGATACTTTATTGACGATAAAAGCAACAAGAAGAAGAGAAATAATGATAAGACGAAGAAACGTACGATGAAGCCTGACGACTATTGTTCATCCAATGTTAAAACGAGTGTTTACCCGGCGGAACCAAATCTAATTGTTCTTCTCTACCCAAAAATTATCTGTTAAGTTGCACGCGAGGAGAGAAATAGCTGCTAGATAAAGAATATATATAAATATATGTATAAATATATTTATATATATATATGTGTTATATATTATATATATTCATACGTAAGAAACATTCATAGAGACCTACGATGACGGGCAAGCGTTGATTTAATAAAGCGAACAAACGAATTGTAGAAAATGCATTTTGAAAACGAGTCGGATTAACGAATCTTCCTTATGAATTTACATCTTTCTTATCATTCAATCTTTATTTTGTCTCACGTGAGAATTCCTTCTTCATGCAGAATAACGACGATTACATTCCAAAATCCGATATTCCGCACGTTTTCACAAATAGCGTCTTCTTTCTAAGCTTAAGCTAGCTCTAAGTCGCGAAATTTCACGTTCTTCGAGGTGAATCTCACTGTGGTCCATGGCTGATTGACAATTGATCTGCACCCGAATTAAGCCACTGTTACGCTGTTGATACTATGTATATTGTAAAATTGGTAAAAAAAAAGATAATAATATCCATCGACGACTTCCGGTTCATCTCGCTGCACGTAAAATCCGATCGGCCTGTCGAAACCGAAGTCTCGACCTCGTCGTGACGCAATAACCATTGTTTCTTCGTTGATAATTAGTTGCTTTGCAAAAGAATTGTTTTTCTCGAGTTTCAAGAGTGTTATCTCAGCGAGTGTAACCTCGCTTCGTTGTTGTTTGACATAATTCGTTGTTTCGATTATATTCGTCTACGAATATTTTAAGTCTAACCGTAAAGCCGATTTCTTGGTTGATCATTTGAATCGCGTTAATCGATTGAATCGTCTCTTCTCGCGCTTCACTTTGAAAATTCTATCAACGAGACTTTCTTCTTCATCGTTCGATTCGACTGACGTGTTTTACGCCTGTTGACCCCCCCCCCCCCCCCGTATTGTCTATATTGTCCCGATTTCTCTGTTATCGTTCTCCCCGCCCACCCCTCCGCGTGCCCAAATCCACGCACACAATTTATACATGTACCTATAGCTTGATATACATACAGACACATATATATATATATATATATATATACACACATATTTCATTGGGACGACTTCCGCTATTTACTATTTGTACATATTGTTTTAGTTACTCGTAAAAACTATGACGAATTAGCTCTTGTCATTTTATTGCGTAGAGAGAGAGAGAGAGAAAGAGAGAGAGAGAGAGAGAGAGAGAGAGAGAGAGAGAGAGAGAGGGAGAGAAGAAAAATAATATCCCAGAACAGACTACCTCAGAGTTCAGGAATTAACGAAGAAAAAGTAATGAAGATTAAATAAATGAAAAAAAAAAAAATTAAAGACGAAAACCAATGCAATAATTATAAAATACAAAATACGGTCTGGCGGGCGGGACGCGATTCCTTGTTATACCGATGCGCGTTCAGTTGACAGTGCGCGTGCGCGCACGCGTGCACAACTCCTATCAGAATCAAAGCGACAGCCACGTGTCTCGCGAATTGTCTGCGCGCGCACGCGTATATATATATATATATATATATATATACACATATAGGTATACCGAAGCAAAGATAGATATAGATATACGCGCGTTATTGCCATATAAATATAACATTTTTACAAGCGTACTGCCAATTTTTCCGAGCAATTTTTCAATTCCTCAGTTCCTCTCCGTCGCCCGCCGGCTAACCATAACATAAGCGTAATAGACATACGAAAATTTAATATTAACAAAAAAAAAGACAAAAAGAGAAAAAATCTAAGAGAAACTTACATTAGAGACATATCAAGCAGTATTACTCAGCTTAAAGGATAAGAGATAAAAACGAATGAAAATTGATACATATTCTTACTCATATCATTAGCGTACGTTTCATTGAGATCTGGGCATTCCTCGCGAAACGATCTTTTAATCGACTGCGACTTCGTCCTTTTGGAAAACGAACGCACTGGAATTTGAGTCTTACCTCGATTTATTGTTGTGGGTTGTTTTTTTTTTTTTAAATCGCGTCTCCTGCCATATCTTTTTCTTGTTATCTCCCCGTATACATTCCATTTCGGCTTATCGCATCCTGAAATGTCATTGCTTTCATCGTCCACGTCATACTTGTATTCGAATCGTTATTTTCGATTTTTTTTTCATTTTTTTACATCACAATCATCATCATTGTTATTCGCAAGGATTATTACGGTACCAAACTATTATCGGTTGTGCCAGACTTTATTATTATTATTATTATTATTATTATTATTATTATTATTATTAAAGAATAATTTTGTCTCCTTATCTTTCTGTGTTTTTAATTTAACGCTGCGGGCATTCTATGATAACGATCGTCGTAAGTTCGTCTGTAAATTATATTTTTGGGCCGATCGCGAGCTTCTCTTGCGTCGCTTTGAAATCACACGAGGACATATCGTACGCGCCCCGGTAAACGTTCCTCTTTGTTTCGATAAGGCGAATGTTTTATTCTCTTTTTTTTTTTTTTTTTTTTTCATTAATTTTTGTATCGACGGTACTTCTGTCCCTGTATACTTTTTTTTCCCCTTTCTTTCTTCGTTTCGTTTTAGTCTCTCGTATCTGTCTCCGTTTGCCGCTGTACTTTTGACTTTCAATATTCACTTGTGCCATACGACGAGAATATGTAACAGCGACAACCACGAGTTATGCGTACCGTGTTTTATTTTAGAAAATCTTTTTCTTTTCTCTTAGCAGCGGACGAATAAAACGAAAAAAAAAAAAAAATTGTAATTTAAATGACATGTGGTTTCTGTTCCTGTATACGGCCGTTATGAAGAACTATCGAGATAAAGTATAATATTACGACTTGTATTATTTTATATGCGTTTAATTTTGTTTTTATAAATATATTTTATTTCTCAAACCTTAATGCATCGTTCTTATTTGTCGTTCTCGTTACCCTGTATTCTTTTATATTATTTCGCCTGACCGCGCGAGCCCGTAGCGATAGAATGCGAGTTTCAAAAAGGGTTAAGAGGATTAACGATTGGTCGTCGCCAAATTATCGAGATCTCGCGAGAAAGGAAATTACGATGCTCGTCGACGCATCAATTTTTGGGCATTTTATTGTAATTTAGTGATTCGTCGCGGAATAGTCCCGTGACCCGTCGCCACGTGCTGTCGTAAAAAAAAAAAAATAATTTTCACGATCCACGTGTTTCCGCGAATCGGTAATCGCAAGAATTACGAAAATGAAAGGAAAAACAGGAAATCACGAGGAGAGGGAAAAAAATGATTACCATTAAGATCGTCGTGAAACACGTGAACGATTGACAAAAGCGGCGAAACTTTAACCGATAATGAGAATTTCATCGTAATTAGGTTTAGGCAACATCTACCTGATGACGAAGCAATATTGAGCGATCTATCTACGATTACTAAGAGTAACTAAAGTTAATGAGAAAAAAAAAATGATGTTAGGTGTAGTCTACTCTACTATACTGTACGTCTTCTAGCTAAAATTTTTATGTTTTTTAATTCGTTCTGAACGAATGTTTTTTTGGTATGTCTCAATTTTAGGATAATTATTAAGAGAAAACGAGAATCAACGAGCTGTGTGGCGGCTTACGAAGGTTTTCCTTGTTTGGTCGAATTTTTCAATTCGAAATTGCTTATCGTAATACGAAATATCGAGGGCAAAATAATCTCTGATACAGTCCCGACCAAAAACAATATCGCGCGCGCACGTTGCTCGCAGCTTGTCACGAATTTTTATGATCTCAGTATAACACTACAGTTAGATTGAGGTTACGCGTACGAATGAAAAATTTCAATATCGTTTGCCCTCGCGTTGAATTTATCGAATCGAGCGATCGATCGTCCAGGAGATATGAAATTTGACAAAATTATTTTTAATTGTCAAAATCGTTTGCAAACGTTCAATATAAACGTGACGATCGATCGGTTTCGTACGCATAAAATATTTTTTGCATTGATTGTCCGATCGATCAGTGATACGACTAAGAGTTACGGAAATGGCTGACGTACGATATAAAATAAAGCTGAATTTTTTTGGGTTAAAAAATAGAATCTTCAATAACCAACGATCGATCGGGATCAAATTGATCGGAGGATGGAAAAAGTTATGTGACGTCATATCCTAAGGAAAACTTCACTGCCGCCACCGTAATGACGATAGCGAAATAACGATCGATATGAATATTATGAATTATGTATTGACGATGCCATACACAAGTACCTCATGATACAAAACACATGTACAAATGTTCATACGTTTTCAGAATAATAGCTAATTAATAAATAATTAATATCCACATTGAGGAAGCGTTCGATTTAATGACCAATGACATCCTGTATCCTTGAGATCAAAAAAAAAAAGTAATCCTATGAATCCTACACCTCGCAGCATCCGGTCGAGTCCATTTGCAGGAACACAAAAAAATTCAGTCAGGACCGTCGAGCATCGACCTGCGAAAAGTAATGCTGGCAGCTTCTTCCCTTGGCTCTTCAGGATCTGCGCCGGCGGTAAGGTGATTTTTTTGAAAAAAAATTTCGGCAGCCTAAATCGCAAGGATTTTTGCTCGCACATTTCTTTCGGGCGTCGTGCCGCATCCTGTGATAAATAGCGAGATTACGAGTTCGTGTGAGACCGTCGTGCTAGCCAATGAACGAGAGACTCTCCCGCTCCGCAACTCCATGGACCATATGTTCCGTCTTCAAGGCTGTGAGAGCGCCGCGACGCAACACGACGACTTGCGTCGGATTCTTCACAGTACCAAACATCCCAGGACCAGCCGCCGTTCGTTCATCAGCAGCGCAGCGTCGTTTTCATTATTTTGCGCTTCTTTACTCTTAGCAGAAACTTTCAAATTTGGCACTCGCTAGTATCGTGCGTTACTCAAATTTGGATTTTGATTCCAAACCGACAAATTATATTTCAGTTAATTAATTATATAAATCCAATTTCAGTCTTGGATATCATTCGATACAGTATTTTTCCTTAAATGCTTTACGGAAAGTACAAATTAAAAAGGATCAAACGAAATACTAAAGATGCTCTATACAAAGTATTAGACTCGTGACGATTTGGATGAACAAATTTTAATTTCACTTTCTATTGTTCTGCTTCGAAATACAATCACTAAAATCATCTCATACATGATCCAAGTCATCGACGCGCATCCCAGACTTTTCCCATAGCAAAGACAGCTGTCGTAATGAGTTGCATCCTCACGTCCCTCATTGGACCTTCCTGGGACGTTTGCTGAGATATACGTGACAATGCAGGTTCCTGCTTCCTTTATACTACGAGACGTAAGCGGAAGATCCCACGATTTCTGGAGTCACAGGAGCCTAGTGGGGGGGGGGGAGAGGGGAGGGTGGGGGTGAGGAAATTTGAGAGACGAAAAAAATTGAAAAGCAGAAAGAAAAGAGTTCGTCCAACCTGTACTAACCCTTTTATTTATAGGTTAGGGTCAAAGGTCACGTATAGGTCGGACCCTAATCCGATAGTTCATTGAAAAGATAAATGCCTCGGGATCGGTAAAGTTAGCAAAAAAAATTCAAATGGACCCATCAATGGGTCTCGAGGAGACTGGGGATATCCTGAGTGAAAGTAACAAGGGCGTCGCGACGCCCGCGTCGACTCCGGGGCTTCTTGGGAGTCTTCCATAACTCATAGGATGCTGACAGAAGTGAGGCAGGTCGCGTAAAAGAAAGTTACGACTCCTCGAGAAGTTCCACCCTGGACCAACAACGAGATTGAGTTCGCCGTTATATCTTGAGTTATTTCTTGGAGGCTGGAGTTACTTCTTCTTTATTATCCCAAGAGAGAGGCGGAGCCAGACTGTTTTTAGCCTGAAAATATTTTTTTCTTTCCTATTTACATATTTTCAATTCTGCCAATCCATCCGTCGCCTCGTCTTCCTTTTCTTTTCATTAACCGATCCTGCACACCCGATCTGAATAATTCGGCCATTGAGAAGTATCAAGATAAATTATCATTCGTGAGATACCAAAGGTGAAAGCACTGATTCGCCTGACCTCTAATCAACTAGCAATATGAATATTACCGGATTTCTCTTAGACAAAAGGAATACATATGATACTGAACTCTAGGGTTATCTTCCATCTTGAGATCATCCGTCCATATGGACCAGGGATGCTGTTCTTAATTATTCTCCGATTAATCGAATCGACCGAGAGAGGATCTTGGATCGAAGCTGTGGGAGAGAGGGGGAGTCATCGTAAGGATACCAAGCACTGTGTCAAATTGGATGTAATCGTTGCTCTGATTTATTACCTAATTAATTTAGCGATCAGTTATAATTAAACCGACGCCGATAAAATCGAGGATTTCGTACTGAAGTCAAGAGGAGAAAATCTTCCGCTGTGGATTAGGAGGCGATGCGTGACGTCACTATTAAAAAAAAAAAAGGGTCCTGTGGCGTATTTATGTATATGCAATATATGTATATATAGTTAATAATAAATATCGTTGATTTCTCCTTATACGTGCTACATTGTTAAATGGTACGTTGCTTAATGGCTACAATCCGTTCCCATGCCTGGCCACATGTCACCTAATTTTCCGCAGTTTGCTTTTCGGATTCGAATCGCGCCAGATGGTTCCCGATGCCGCCACACTCGGCTCCACCGGGAAGTCGTAAGTCATACTTACGTAAGTCCTATCGTAAATAATAAGTCGATTATAGAGTTCTATTGTTGCCGTTGTGCTCGTGCGGTGAAAGCGTTAGAAAGTCACAGATAAGAACTATTCGCGAGCGTTACTGAGCCGAGCGTGGATATCTGGTGTGTTTAACAATAAAAATGAATTTTTAAGTAAGCACGAAAATCTGGCGAAGAAAGTTTTCAATGAAATTTATTTGACACGCGGATCACGTTTATCGATTTAAAATCAATCGATCGATACCCGGTAGGATTTATGGTAAACAAAAATTTTTTAACACGATCTGGACCATCCGTACTTGCAGCATCCGTTTTTTATCGTGAATCTCATCTCAAAAATCTTATGCGTTTTAACGCAGCATCCGGCATCAGGAGTCGGGTAAAAATTGATTACGGAAAAATTCACACATGGTATCCCGGAGATGATCTGATCTGCACTTTAGGAATCCACGAGTTCGGTAAAGCGTTGACGACATCCTGAACGGAGATAGATAAATCTCCGTTGACGATGGTCCCGGCACCGCGGGGCGGCCATTGAACGCCAAGCCGAAATTCTATTCAGGTTCAGGAGAGCATATCTACGTGGAAGGAGGAGCAACTGCGCACCTAGTATCCAAGCACCAGGTGCATCCAGGTGCATGGACCATGGGAAGCGCAAACTTGCTCTTCCCAGCGTCGACGGCAGATGCGATGCACTCAGGCTCACGAGAAGATTTGTTTGCCTACGTGGAACGGAGATGCGGGATCTGCCTTTGGACTTTTCCTTTTTCGCTTTTACATTTTCGATTTACCCCGGGCCATTCGCTTTTCACGGATAAGAGATTTCGTTTTTGGGGCCTTCAGGGTAAACCGGAAATGAACGTCAATTACGTTATTGATATTTAAATAGGATTTTCCTAAGTGTTTCCCTACGTGTTTTCTTTCTTTTTTTAACTTTCTCTTTAATACGGGGCATTTTCGAAAATTCGAACGGAGATAAAAAGACCGTAGGGGCTTCCGGAGCCTGCACAAGTTACTTTGATAGTAAAAGGGGTGGGCGAATTAGGTACGTGAATATTTTGGTAAAATAAAGAGTTAAGCTGTCGGGAGCGTTCACGGGAACAAGGGGGTAGTCGGAGTGGGGGGGTGCTCATCTCCTGTGTAATGCGAGTAAGCCAAGATTTCATGCGTAACGGGTGGATGTCCGTCGAAATTAAATAATCCAGGAAAATTCTTTTTCTCCCCTTTGACCCTCCTCTCCTCACCTCTACACGTACAATATACATTGCCAGAGGGGACACTTTGCTCTTAACTCTCTCTACTCTAAACTAGCATTAACGTACAGGGCCACGAGCCCCAGCATCCCTGAGTATCATGGACCAAAATTGATAAAAAAAAATTCGTTTTTTTTTCAAAAATAAAAAAATGGAATTAATGTAAAACAAAGATTCCTAACAAAAAAGTTTAGTGATAATCACTGTTAATTACCAAGGGGGGAGGGAATGGGGGGGGGGGTTGAAAGACAAAGCAAAAACGACGAAGAATAAAAAGATTTTCTCAAATAGGAGAAATCTTCCGAAAAATGTAACCAGCGATTTTTAGTGGTTTCGAGTGATTTCCAGGCCCAACCCCATCCCCCGTACCCAATAGCAACGCCATCCCCAGGAGCAGCTCGTGCCGGGGCGTAGGGCATTAGTAAAAACGCGATATTGTCTGACTCAACAGGTTGCCGCCTTCCCGGCTGCTCCCTCCTGCCACCTCCCGTCCCAGTACGGCAAATCCCATCCCACGCCACCTCCACTCGTCCCTGTATTAAATAAACCTGATGATGGGGTGATTTCTCTCCCTTTGTTAGACGGGGACGGGCTGGTTGTAACTCATCAGGTACCTAATCGATTCTTCCTGAAGCGCGTAGCGCCAGAATTTGCATACGGGTCGGAGGGCTCCGGAGAGCCACCAAGGGGATGGATGCTGATTTTTATTCGTATGGAAAAAAAAATTACCGCACCTCACGCTCGCTCGCGCCTCTAAAAACACTCCCCCGCTGTACGCACCGGTGGACGATATTTTCCCTACGCTGAATCCACCCCCTTGCGTACTTAACCGCCAACCCCTTTGACCTGTCAAAGAAACATTACGAGAGAAAGATTTCTGGCATTTTTTTTCTATTTTATTAATAATTGAATAATTTTGTTTTTGTAACTTTTATTGTCAGATTTTTTTTTTTTTTTTTTTTTTCAAAATCCCCACGCAATGGCCGCTCATAATCCGTTCCAAGTAAATCCAAATCAGCTGCTCGCCGGATCCTTCAGCAAACAAGAGATTCGTTGACAATGGAATCGTCAATGTGTATCCGTGTTCGTGCGTTCGCCCGTAAATACGTATTTTCACGGAAACCAGCATGAATGAACGTTTTACGTGTGTTCGTGGGACATGTGTCTCTTCTTAGAAGAAATGGAATGTGGCGGTCTTAGAATCTTTGAAACTCGAAGCACGTGGACACGAGGACGTATGGACGAGAACGTATACTCGGTTCGCAATGTCCGTGACAGGGAACTTCCGGAAGAGTCGTGGAGATTTTCGGAGTGAACAAAAAAAAATACGGCGTACTGAAAAAGCACTTGAACCGGACGGAATACGTTCCAAAGTCAAATACGTAGAAATTGTAACGGGAGATACGGTAAGGGATGATGGTGCGAGTGTCACTGGTATTTTCGCCATTGGTAACCTTGACGTCAGCATGTGTCGTGAGTTTTCAAAAACAAAAATTCGAAAGCTAGTCGTGTTAGGTTTTAGATTTATTTTTGAAAAATTCAATGTCGATCCTGGATAGTAGATGGAGCAAATATTTTGGAGAATTTTTAAATTTATTTAAAGTTTGATAATTATGGTTTTTTGAGACAGATTGGGTATGGATGCTTCGTGGACCGAAACGACTGTTGTTTCTTATTTGCATTCTTTATCGTACTCGGACGTCGCGGACGACTCAACATGAATCCATTGCTCCGTGTTACTTGTTTTGGCTCTTTTGGACGTCTCGACGCCCGGGCGTCGCGTTAAAACTCTGTGGATTGCTAATACCCTGAAACGTCTTCGTTTACGCATGGATTGCTGAACGGATCAGTGTCGGTCTCACGTACGTAGTGAAATATATTTTGGTCTTTGAAATTCGTAACTGTCAAAAAAAATGGATCGTTTGAAAAAAATGGTGAGAAAATTGTATTTTTGAAAATATTGAATTTCCCGTAGCAGAATGATTTATCCTAATTTTTAACTCTTTACCTGATGGATAGAACTTACCGTGCAAGAGGTCGTTTAATTTTGTGTTTCCTTGAAATTCAAGTAGCTTGCGATCTGTATGAAATTCTTATGGGGTCGCGAAAGGGTTTAAAAATGTTATAAAGAGAAGAAATATTTTTTTTCGAGGGTTGAACAAATTCTCACGCACGAGTCACACGGAATTTCCAAATTGAAGGAAATCTTAATCGGATTTAACCCTTCGTTTATGTCGTTACAGTCATCGTCCCTCTTTTGGCTTTCCAACCCTTTACGAAATTTTTCTGTAAATCGATCGAATTCCTCAGAACCCTTTCTCGACATCATTTGACCCAGGCCATGACCCTATAACCCAGAATGAATATGTCACGGATAAAGTGGAAAAGAATCCAGGGACCCTCTTCGTTATACTTTTCATTCCACTTTTGGCTGCTGTTCATTTTAACTGTTAGGCATCCACTGACTATACTTACTATACTTACTGTGCTGACTATCCTGCCTATATTCGCTCTACTGACAATCCCCTTTCTTTCCGAAGGAATCGTCAGAGCAAGTACAGCAGTGTGACAGCACGACAGCGTGACAGTGTGTTTCTCCGAAAAACCGTGAAAATCTGCAAGAAATCACAGTGCGCTGCGTGACAGCCTTTTCCCCCTTTTTTTTTGAAATCCAACTCTTGCCCAGGATGCTCCCCTCTTTTCCCACGGAATCCTTTAGGTTTCCTAAAATACGTTTCATAGCTGGCACATGTTTGCTCCTCGAGCATCGGTACGAGGATGGGGTTGGGTAGGGGTTGAGTCTGGGGTTACGAAGCTCACCGTTTCACAAAACTACGGAAAAAAGTATTGTGCCGGAGGCTCCATGAATTCACGGCAAATCTTGATGGACGTCAGAATCTCCACCGACTCAGAATCCACCAGAGCGATGAACCAAAAGCCAGATGTGGAGATTGGATGAGAATTAAAAATCAAAAAAAGACGGATTTAACTGTTAGAAAGAAATCCAAAAATAAAGCCCAAAATTTTCTTAATATCTCAAAATCTCGGCACAACTTTTTTCTTAGGTTATCCATCCTGGTTTTCAACCCTCAAATATCCTAAAGGAACGACTCTCCCGGAGACCTCAATGTACTCGGTAATCGCAAGAGATAAGGGAGCAAAGGCTGCACAAAGGCAGAGAAAAGAATAATAAACTAGACTATTGTCAAGTGACAGTTGCGCAGGATACGTTGCGCGCGAGCATAAAAATCATTGAACCGGAAGGGGGTGTCTCCCTCGGGCGGTCGGGACGCAAGTGCAGGAACCTCGGCAGGTCTGAGAGTTCAGAGTTCTCATTCAGGAACACTTCACGCTCCTGTTCCTGTTCCCGCTCCTGAATCTCTATAGACAGGATATCCTCGATGTTCTTGAATCGCCGACCTACATCCTCGAAGGACTCTTCCACCATGGGAAACTACATTCCATTTCCAGAATCCTTTTTATCTCCGCTCCGACCCTCTCTCGTTTCATCCCCGACCACCTTAATCAATTCATTATACATAATTACCATCGGACCTCGTACCGTGAAGCTGCGACGATCCACCGGTTGATCAAAATTCATTGTGCGCGATTAAAATTAATATTGGCAATAAATTAACGTGGAAAATCACCGAGCCCATAGGTCCTAGCAACCTCAGGCAGACCATTGTTCACAACGACCAATTATCATATAACCCGAGCCAATGACCGAGAACCTCGCCTGACCTCCAGTTCCGGTAGGACCTCAAAGGGATGAAGACCAGAAGCCAGAAGCGAATGGACTAGCGCCAGCGCCAAGAGAGCCAAGAGAACCAAGAGAGCCAAGAGAGCCCTTCTTAGGTAGAGGTCCGAAGAGGTCTGAGGTTTATGTTAAGGAGGCCAGCAGCAGGCATCTCCACATACATTCACATGTATGCTCGACACGAGGGACCTTTTTGTCACTCCGGTGCGGTTCTGGTCGCGTGCCGGACCGGAATCTTTTTTTGTGGGCAGGTTGCACGCGGACCAACCTGCGCACAGGGTCAATCGAGGATTAACCTGGTTACCCCCTCTGTGGTGCAGGAAACGAACTGACCTAAGGTGACCGAGAGACAGGTGTCTTCCGGTTTCCGTAAACAGTAGGAACGGGTGATAATTAGGATAATATTAACGAGCTTGCACAAAGTTAGATAAATTTTTAATTAAACGATAACGAGTATCGAGCATTGTTATTATCGTGACGCGATCGAGCCCCGAATTAAAAGTCTCAGGTAGAAGGGGCAGGGGACGTGCGCGAAGACGTCGATAGTCCTTGAGAAAATTTTGTGTTCCCAAAGCAATAAATTCCGTAGCGTTAAAATCGCAGGATCGAATTGGTTTTATTAAAAGTAACTCCGTAGTGAAGCGTCGCGGCGCATAAACATAAAGTTTACTAGGGGCGGGAGGCGTAAAAGCGTTTTATGGCGCAGCAGACCGAGGCTCGTCTTCGACGAAACGGGAGGGCCAATAAAACAATTAAAATTTTGCCCGGCTTCCAGCCGTACGACGGTGCGACGGGTAAGGGATGGCAATACGGCGTGCACCGGTAATGCGGATTTCGAAAAGGGGACGCGACGAAAAATCATAAAGTCCGCGCTTTCGGCTTAACGGGAAATTCGTACGGAGAGTAGCCCCCTCTCTCTCTCTCTCTCTCTACCTATTAACGATTCTGGATTACGGGCTATTTCGAAAATTAAATGTTCCAGGAGAACCCTTTGAGGGGCCGCAGCTCTCACCAGGCGCACCTGTATCTTTCAAGATAATCATAGTCTTTTTCCAACCGGCTCGTAAGGACGACCTAACCTATACGCACTACTTCCTCTTCCTAGTCTCTAATGTGCATCTGTAAGGGTAATTTTGGAAAACGAAATATTATTTTCGAACGCTTTAAGTTTTGGATCAGATGGGCGAGGGAGTACGGAGCGTTGATAAATGTTGAGGCAAAGTTTATGAAATATCGGTTCGCTGACGCCGTGAGAGCAGCGATCGATTCTCTTTCACGGATCGTTACGAATTTGAACCTGAACACGATACAAGGCAGGAATTATTCCGCGTTCCGGAGACCCCAGCCGATCGTGAATCAAATCGCATTAGACTCGCAGATGCATATTCATGGGAAACGTATGTGGGATTACGGATATTTCGTTGCAGCCCCCCCTCCGTCACTTTAGCTTCTACCTATAGCACGCAGGAGGGTCTTTTGCATCTCGGAAGGGTTCGGCACATATTTATCAAACTGAAACGCCGCCGTAAAATCGCTCCAGCCCTTTTTTTACGCTGCGTATAAGGAGATCGGTTTACAAGTCTTTCAATGTGCGACCTGGAAAACCGATTAGATTTAAATTTCACTTTTTTTAACTCCGCGTACGTTACCAGACTTCTCTCGTGCTTCATTATATTCAAAGTATAAAAGACGCGAGTCTGTGTGGAATTTTGAAAAATATTTTCGAATTCATGAAAAGTAAACGACCTTAGGAAATTTCATGGAATTTTTCATGGCATGCTTCGTTATCCAAAATTGTAGTATATATATGATTTTTTTGAATAAATAAAAAAATGGATATTCAAGAAAACCGATAGAAAAACCTATAGCAGCGAATGGTCCGCAGGCAGTTATGTATGCATTAAAATTATTAAGGGGTAAAATCCATAATGCGATTTGGGTATGCTTTAACCATACCTTATGGGTTATCTGTGTTTTTGCCTCCTGATAAGATTTCCAATATTTAAGGATATGACGAAAATTCGTTGGTTCTCATTTTTAGCCCAGGACACTATCTAAGCTTCGCATTAGAAACATCCCCGTGAAGTTGTTTAACGTGCGCGAGACTAACTGTGTGTTTTGTCTGATCGTGAATGCTCTCGGAGGATTATGGACCAAGATGGGCGCGAGTGTGCCCAAGAGGTCCTTGAGTCCTTGAATCCTCATCGAGATCCAGGAAGGCGTTCCCGTCCGTCTGTCGGTTACGCGAACATTGTGCCACGTCCAGGATTATCCAACCCTCCGGATAGAAGGGGTTGACGTGATTTCGCATCGAATGTGCCGTGACTCTCACGAATCATTCAAATGGAAATTTTTTCATAGTGTTTTTTCAAAAAAAAAAGAGCCTCAGGGAATTTTGAACGATCATTCGAAAAAGTGAGAGAGAAAAATAGACACGCCGTTTTCGGAGTGCATTAATGCTCGTGATAAATTTTCGTGTGAGAGAAGGAAAAATCAAAAAGGGAAGAAAAAGAAAAATACTACAGAAACGCTGGGCAGAAGGGTGGTAAGTATACTTCGGTAAATCAGGGGTTCTCAGGCGGATCGATGATGGATAAATAATTTCCAATTCGATCGACAATAATAATCAAATTTGAGATGAACTTCATGAAAAAGAATTCTATTAAAAAAAACTTATTATTCGTATTTTCTTTAACATTGAATTTCATCTTTAATAATTTCACGACTACAAAAAAAGGGAGAAAACAAATTTCGGGAACGGACCAAAGAAATGCGTGACCGATTGAGAACCTTTTGCCGAATGGTGCGGTCTTACTTTTTGACGTCATCAAGTGAATCCTAAAATAATATTGCTGCTAAAACAATAAAAATCGTACGAAGTCTCCTGGACAATGGACCCTGTCCACTACCTGTGGAGGATTTTCGAGAATCGTATTTCGAGCTTTTAGGAAAATAGCGATGAGCTTAGTTCCCCTTCTCTCTTCGCTTCGCCCCCCCCCTCACCTTCCCCCCTTTTACCCATCATAACTCAAATAAACCGTTTCGAGTTGCACCGAGCACGACCTTTGCACTAACTTAATTCTTGTACTAAAAGAAACTGCAGCATACGAATCGCCATTGCTTTATTGCCTGCAGCCTGCAGTTTTTCTTTATACTTTATTACTAGATTAAGATAAGCCAGTTTACCAAATTTTCCCTTTCAACGCGATGCGTCGCCATTGAAATTTCCGCTGTGTAAATCAAATGGAGACTATAACGGGGATGCGTCTGGGGATAAGAGATGATACAGGTAACTTGCGATTTTAGACACTGATTGTACGAAACGGCTGAAACCAATCTACAGGTTCACTACAGGTGGGTCGGGATTATCAAAATTACTGAAATTTTGGAAAAAAAAAATGTAACGACAGGTTTTCAAATAGTTCCCTGGGATCGGAGGGTTGTCCCACGGTCGACATAATAAGTCCGGCTAATCCCTTTACGAGCCTGTCAGGAACTTTGCATATTTTTACTGCAAAGAGCCAATATTATTTTGGAACTCGGACAAAGTGAATGGCAGAAATACAGTTGAGGGACGATGAAAATGGTAATTTTTTTTAAATAAAAAAAATAATTTTCTGAAAAATCTTAAGAATCATCGATACTTGCGGCTTATTTATTCTGTAAGAAATTACACGAGAGCAATCGAAGAACAAGATGAATGGCGTAATCTCAATCGTGAAAATGTCGAGAGGCAAGATAGAAGATAACGAGTTTTCATGAAAAATTGTAAGAAACCTTAAAGGATCGACGCAGGTCCTTGCGACTGTTGCGCCATAGAAAAGAGGGACCTCCCGATGGGAGAAGAACAATGCGATGGCTGCGAAGCATCGAGCTGAGGTATTTACGAGCGAAACTCAAGCGAACTCTTGCAACGCAAGATTATCGGAGCTTAGGCTGCCGCCACGACAGCCGTGACTGACGTCACTGCCACTAGAAACACTTACCTCCCGATGCTAATGAAGCCCATCCTTAATGAATCCATTCTAAGTCGGTTCGAGATCTGCAGATAAGACTGATGGATTTTTGCGAAAAATTTCTTCGAGCAGATTAGCTGGTCAGGATTTTCGAGAAAGTCTCCTTGGATTTTTCTACGACCCGAAGATCCTTAAGGTATACAAATTTCAAAAATACCCGATGCACTCGATCGAAATTAGTGGCAACTGAAATTGAAAAAAAAAAATCGCACGCGAATCACGTGTTCCTAAAGCTTCAAACTTTTTACCGATCATCGATATTTAAGTGCACGCGATAAAAAGTGCATACAAGGTCCGGAGTCTGCACGTCAGCTCGTCTTGCCAAATTTCGGGGGGGCCGTTCTGCTCTCTGTTATTTGCCGTGGCTCGCTGAGATATCCCAGTGGACGTTTATAACTGTATTTCATCTGGTGGCAAGCAATATCCCTGCTGATGCTGGACGCATCAGCGCCGGTGCATCGGCTGCTTCCACCGGAGCAAAATTGCTAGCCTTTCCGGCGTAATTACCAAAATGAAGCAAAAGAGAAGGGAGAAGCCATCAGGAGTCTCGGTGTGTTTGTGCAATTTGGCAAAAGGGCATTGACACACGGGGAGGACGAATACTTCTTGCGAGTTCCGAGTTACCCCGAAAAAGGTTCGGCTTAGCCTTTGGTTGGCTTGATCCTCTGGCACTCTCCCCGACGACCCCCGCGACCCGGACGACCCCCGTGACTCCCTCGGCGAATTTCCTAACGCTCACCACCCGCTGGGTTCTCTTCCTTCCTTTGGCAGGACAATGGCGTCCGACCGCCTCGACGACAATCGCTTGAAAATCCTGAAGGTTTTACTGTCCTTCAAAATCCATACTAAATATACGGCCCTGGCTCTAACAGCTTGCTGGCTCCCAGTCCTCCCGATGCTACTAGTAGTCGTACCAGTACTGCTAGCAGTATCGGACTAGAACTCTTGAGGGACGAAAGGAATTGGAAAATTTGTATGTAGACACTAGGGAATGTTACTAGGAATATAGGGAATAATATTCTTTCTTTTTTTTCAATTTTATATTACTGCTATAATTAAAATTGAGATTAACAATAATTCAAACTGGAAAATAAATTGATCCTTGTTTTCCTGGCGCTTCGGGGAAACGCGGAGCTCGGAACGAACGACTGAGAAGAAACGTGCGATTGTGCGAGGACTCGTGGATAATCCGCCAGATGACGTCATCGATGACGCCATCCAAGGTGTCACCCGCCCGATGGCGAAGGTGAAGAAGGTTGTTTCTGGCTCGTTACTCGTATCGCCTAAGGAAACTGCGTTTGTTCGCGGGCGAAAACAAATCCCTGGTTTTTGAACCCTCCAGGGATTTTGATCCCTTAGCCTTGGCGACGACCTCGAACTCGAGGATTCAGAATCCCTCGAAACCATCCCCGAGGGATTCGAGCTTCTTCGTATCTATCCTCTTCCACGTATAGATTCCGGCGAACCGTGTCGCGCAGAGGAAGGCATGAATAATTTCCTCGACTTCGCTTTGCGAGAGATCAGGCCAAGAGGGTCTGAGGGAGGCGTCGGGACGCGGAGCGTCGCGACCAAGATTTCTTTACTATGCCCTGAAGAAGACGACCATCGAGATAGCCCGGTAGGCGATTTCGAACCCTAAGTCGTTTGCGTCCGACGCGCTAGGTAGCGTCTCGACGCCAAAACGAAGTCTCGCATTGTCATTCAAACAGGGTAATTTATGGAAAACGTTGAAAAAAATCCGGGATGTTTATCTTCAAAAAAGAGCCATCTTCTTGTTCGAGCTTGGACCTCGTCATTGGCCGCCCCTGGTCCATCCGTCCTGATGACCGCAGAATCCATGATCCCGTGTACGTCGGTTTCTTCGAGTCACCTGACGTCACCCAATGAAAACCTCGCCCTATACGATTCTCCCTCTCCTCCTCGTACCCCCTCACCTCTCCTTCTTAAGGAAGTTTCTAGCGAACTTCGACGCCCACCCTGTTCGCGGCTCCACTCTACGTATGCAGGACTAGGTACATGCATAGTTTATGCCGGAAACCCTGGCCGTGAAGGATAGCAATTTTGAGATGCGCGCTCCCCACGTTCGTGAGCGATTCAGTCGAGACTGCTTGATAATTCATGCCAAGAGCCTGGAGCAGCGGAGAGGTCACCGATGACAGTTCAATAAGTCCCGCAGCCACCATTCTCAAGAGGGAGCTTCTACACCAGAAGTCAACCTGATCCTCGACTCGTCTCAGTACCTGCCACGTTCTTCCCAGGACTCACGGCACAGCTTCCGGTTTCCGATCTTCAAGTCGATGCGTCGCCTTGTTCGACACTGAGGTTGACGTCTCCGCCAAGTGGCAAAATGGCAGCAGTACGTCGCTGGCAGCAGTGGGCGAGGAAGGATTGGGTGAGTCGAGGCTGGCAATTTCGTCCGGGGCCGCCATAATAAAACATGCTGACACCACGTGTCTCGAAATGCCACTCAAACGGCGCTCGCACAATATTTTTTACGACTCCTATACGACTCCGTAAAAGGGACTACGGCATTTTTCCATGGGCCTCGTTTCTACCCGAATCTCAAGCATCCAGTACACCCCTGGCCCCATTTGCCAAGGGTGCGGAGCGCCGAAGAGAAATATCCTGGCATTGTCGCAATTAGTTGTGCCAGTGAAAACGCCAAATGGCCGCCATACGCCGAACAGGCTTAATCTTCTCGCGGTTCCGCTTCCAGCAGTGTGACTCTTACTCTCTTGCGCTTTCTAGCACATTTCTCGAAACCGCAGGACGTCGCTTCGGAACCTCTCGGGAAACCGTTGGGATTCTTACCGCAACGGAATGACGTGTCCATTCTTCATTCTGGGACGAGCTCAATTTGGTCGGAGGACTCGGACGGACATTCCGCTGGGTTAAATAAAACTTTGAAAACCCAATAGCAAGATCAATGAATCTAATCATGACGTTCTTTTTTGTTTGGCCGTGACACCAGCGAAGGACAATGAAGATACGAGAGGAATAGGAGGAGAGAAGGAGAGATCGAAGGAGGATCCTGAGGATCCCCAAAAGGCAGGCCGAGAAACTTTTGGACGAAAAAAAAAAAGAATCTATTACGGAAGTTCGGCAATTACCCTCCTCCCGGGAGGAACCACCGGGGCTCTTGGCTATTTCAGGGGGAGCCTCCGCGTAAGGTGTTGCATAGCGTGCTGGTAGAGTTGAGGTTGAGAGTGGGGGTAGAGGAGGCTGCACGGCAGGAGAAGAGGACATTCCGTTCTCGCAATGTGCCCACAGAGACCCCCGTGTAGCCTGCGGGAAGGCCCAATTACCCTCGACTCGTCAGAAGTCGACTCGGCCGTACTCGGCCGGCTTCGCCACCGTGCTAATGTCATCGACTTTGAGAACGCAGCTTTACTACCAGTCACGCGTTTCCGTGATCATCGCCCGCATGAAAATTTCGAGCACAGCGGACTACGTGGGATCAACTGTTAAGCCTTGGTAAGGTCTGAGCAAATAGGAAGAGAGTCGCGGGTTCCTTGAACCTTTTCTTGGGCCAACCTCATCTACGTCTGGTCCAACTACATTTGGCTCTTCTGGCTCGACAGACACGATCAAGAGAAATTAGGTATCTACGAGCGAGTACCGTGTGCCCGTGCAAGAATGCAGAAGATTAGGTCGTCACGACCCTGATGACCTTGAGCAGCGAACGGCGCCGGAGGTAACTAGAACCTGAGAGAGTATAGATACGTGTACACGTCTCTGTGCGAGGAGCACACACGGAGCACGCAAGTGGGAGAAGGAAAACAGAACCGGACAGGTCCGCGAGAATGCGAACCGGTTCGATTTCTGGGAGCACAGAGGGATAGTGCCAAGGGTGAGTCCAGAGGGTGAAGAAGAGGGTGGACGCGTGTGTGGACGCGATCGATCACTGGTCCACCCTCGGTGGGGTCCACGTGGGGATGCTGTGAAGCTGGGCTGCTCAGGAGGCCGAGGAGACCGCTCCTCCGAAACTCTCTCTCTCTCTCTCTCTCTCTCATCCCCTTACGTTACACCGAATTTACCTAACGTAGGCACAGCACCAGGCTCCAGGACTCTCACTCTCCGTCCGTCTCCCTCTCTCGCGCCAACACTTTCGTTCTCTCATTCCCGCTCCTTCGCCTCGACTCGCCCTTCGGCCCGATCTCTCCTTCTCTCTCTCCGTCTCTCTCGCACCCGTCCTTCTCTCTGTTTGGGCAACCGAGCCAGCCAGCCAACCAGCCAGTCTTCCCATCAGCGAGGGTGAACTCGAGGCTGGTCCTGGGGCAGCCCTCAGCCACGAGGAACGTCGTCGTCTCCGAGCCCCTCGAAGAGGCCTAGGATAGAGAGAGCTTGTTATGGACCTGATTGACCCTCCCTCTGTGTAACCTAACGGCAGGGAGGCAAGCAGAAGGGGAGAAGCTTTTAGAGCTTAGAATATTCACGAGACAAGCAACCTTGGACAAGCAAAACAGATCCGCTCTACCGCGCGCGCCCCCGATATCTGCTCTTTTGACATCAACTGTCACGTTTCAAGATCGAATGGAAAAATCGAGACGTCCAGCATCCTCCTACGTCCTCTCCATTCTCATGTTGTTTATATATTTATCCGAATAAAGTGCTCGACATTGAAAAAGAGGAAAATCGCGAGAATTTAAAAGAAACACTCGCCGGAGCCTATCGGGGGTATCGCGAGCAACCTCAGGAAGCCTGGGCTGGAATTTATGGTCTGAAAAAGAAAACGGGAAGAACTCAATTATCCTGGGTCCAACTTGCACGCCATGCCCTGACGTGCCACATACTGGCGCACGCATCAACGCGCCACGGCGCGCGTGTATTCCTCCCGGTGGGGCAACTCTTTAATATCGTGTCGACTCGACGGGATTTCCAAATAAGCTGACCATTTTCATAGGTGGCTTCGATGGGAGGCCTACCGCCTGACAGAACGGAGGACGCGCCTTTGATTTGGTATTCCGCGAACGTCAGCAACTCGAGAGCACACGGCGCTGACTAGTAAGGACCAGGCCCTGCCCAACCAGAAGGACTTCTTCTTCTTCTTCTACTTTTACTTCCACTTCCACTCGTCCGATCGCACCTACGTCTGCCGCTGGAGCCCACCCTCTCCACCTGCCCCCTTCTCCGCCTCCTGGACAATCAGCGCTTCGTAGACTCTGTTTGTCTTTGCGCGTGATTGGCGCCTCCGCTCCTTCTGGGCTTCATCACGTATGTGTGATTTCAATCGTGCCTGTGGAAATGCGTGTGCGGATTACACAGACGTAAAGCGTACACACGGCCATCGTCCTGACTATAGTTTCGTTCAAAAGATCATTAGAAAATATTTCTTCTTTGTTTACTCGATAGGGGAAAAAAATCATTTTTGACAAGGGTTGTAAAAAAAGTTTGAAATTTATCGTACAAATGGGTATAGGGATCGTCGTTGTGACAGGGAGAAAAAGACTTGCTAAATGTACCATCATCGAATTCTCTGAGAATATCCCTGGACCAGTCTCGCTGAACGACCCTGTATCTTTGAGAACGTGTGAGAATTTTGGTGCGTGGACACGTGTGAGTGTGTGATATGAGGCCCGGTAGGAATTCACTACCAGGCGTAAATTCTCCCTTGCTCTCTCCCCTTCGGTGGACTTTAGAGTCCACCCTAGCTCACCCTAACTCAGCCTAGGGCCACCCTAGGCCGCCACCCCATTTCTGCCCACTGCCGCCTCCAGCGACAACATTCTGCAGACCAACGAGGGGTGACCACCCCTCCGCGCCTCAACCAAGTCCAGTGATCCTCAAGTTTATTGCTCCTTCCTAGACCCCCACCGAATCATCGCGAACACCTCAGGAATATTCAGCGACGGAACAGATCATCGCCAATAATCGCATCTGTCGCGTATCGCGCATCTGGAGATGCCTTTAAACTTTTCCAAAAAGTCCGGCAAGTCAAGGAAATTGAAAAAAGATTTTCTAAGCGAGCTTCCAACTAACAAACTTTTCCTTAAAAAAATATTAAAATCACGATTCTCTTCCGCTCCGTCGGTCACAATAAACCTGAGTTCGATGCCCTTTAAAGCTGCACCAAAATTGTACTCACGAAGACGGCAGAAAATTAAAAGATTTTTTTAACCCATTATAATATTCCGTCGGTCCACTTCGCCGTTAACGCAAATAATCCACGAGTCCAAAGGATAAGGAAGTCAAAAAATAAAATCCCCAGGAAAAGAGACGTGGACGTCGAACGAGAATGCAACCGAGCGGAGAACACCCTGAGCTCAGTAAGTGGCGTATGGAGATATCTAGCGCGGGTTGGATAACTCGGATGGTTCGCGAGGGTCCTACCAAGAGTAAGAGCCTCGGCTATACAGGCATCGCCTTAGCAGAGTGAGCGAGACTCCCTATACAGGGAAGAACGTGAGAGAGAGAGAGAGAGAGAGGGAGACGTTGAGATCCACGTATATATTCCAGTACATATATATATATACTTCTGTATAGCCACATACACCTAGATAGAAAGAGAGTGCGAGAACAAGAGAGAAGACGACGGGGGATGAACCACGAGTGAGAGAGAGAGAGAAAGATAGCAAGACAGTGAGTGTGAGTGTAACGGAGAAGAAGATATCTTATACATATACAACAGAGGGAGAGAGAGCGAGGGTGAAAGTAGTGACAGGAGGGGTTGTAGGTAAAGGTGGACGAGGGCGAGATGGTTTTCCTCTGGGCTATCTGGCCTCTCTCACTTGGGGCTGTATTCAAAATACGTCAATACTGCAGAGAATTCGGGTGTCGCGAGGAGACGTAGGGGCGCGGGGGGGGGGGAGGGGGGCTCCAAGAGTCCATGAGTCGAGTGGAAGGATGGGGTGGCTGAGGGTGGCCGGGAGGAGGAGATGAAGGTGGACCTTAAGATGTACCAGGGGGATTCCCCTTATACACGACACGTGGGCTATCTCGACGACCTACGCTCTGCAGCATTCATGCGACTTCGCGGTGCTAAGGAATATTGCCTGGGGGATGGGGGTCGACCCCCCCACCCTTCTTCCCCCCCCCCCTCCCCACCCAGAAGGCTGTCGACGTTAACCCAGGAATGTCGAAAGCGGAAAGATGCACGAGGGGTGAGGAGCAATAGAAATTTCTTCACTGTCCATTTTCACTCTTCGATACGCCCTCACCCCCCACCCCCACCCTATAGGCACCTTTGGCAGTTGGGACCCCCCTGACTAATTTTTTTTAAATTCCACTAATTTCCTAATCCACACTAATCGAATCGTTCAAAATATCCTACAGATAAGCGAAGGACTTCACGTCGACCGCTCGAGAAGTTAGTTTCCAACGAATCACGTCGACGACGTCGTCGGTTTGAAAGTTACGTCGACGTAAGTTACGGTCGGCTACGGGAATATCTGCGTTTCGCGTAAACTTTGTCATTCCGTCCAAAGCATTTAAGGGACGTCGAGCGTCGCGGCGGCTTCTTGAATTGTTGATTGGTGCCGTCGCGCCGAAGCCGTCGGTTGTAGGACGATAGAGATAAAGGGATGCCATAGAGAGAGAGAGAGAGAGAGAGAGAGAGAGAGAGAGATGCCAAAAACAAATATAGATATAGCAGCAACGAGAGTCAGGTAAGACTTGGCAGTCGGGAAGGGTTGAAAATGGCGATAGGGTTTTTGAAGTCGGTATAAGTTTGCGGTATCTCGAGCATCGCGAAACGATTTTGCTAATTCTTGGACTGAGCGACAGCCGGCTAATTTTTGTCGGAACTCGCAACGAGTCGTCCTTGACTGTCCTGAATATTAGAAGCGGCAGTGTGTCAGTGTGCCAGTATTACCCAATGGTACCCGGTTTGACTGGTTGACAGCTCGAAAGCGCGCGCCTATCCGATGGATGATAAAAATTTCATACCCTGAAGTATTCACGAGCGGGGGGGTCTTCTATCTATTTTCAATACACGGGAATTCGATATTACCTGCCGCAGCAGGCCCTAAATACTTTATCGCCAGCGCCAGTAATGATACGACCGGCTGAGCGTCGTTCGTTGTATACGCCCGTCAACGTCGACGCCAGAAGATCCACGTCGAGATTCCCGTTAGGATTTTCTGCGATCCTTACCAGCTTCCAAGACGCCGTCGAAATCGATGACTTTTCAATTTACTATATTTTTTTTTTTTTTTTACCTCGTCCTACCACCCTCGGGTACGTATTTGGACGATTCCCCAAGGTTCAAGGTTTGGGGGTACAGTTACGTCACGGAACAAAGAGCTCAAGAAAAAATTCTATACAAAGATTTTGCGTGAACGGGAAATTGCATATTTTGATATTTTTAATGGATGCTGCGATAGATATATATTTATTCGTAAGCGTCTCATAAGATTAACGTCACGGTATACTTGTACGGACGGTTAACGGAATTCACTGTATCGGTCTTCGTTTCTTCTTCTTCTTCCTCCTCTTCTTCCCTGCTGACCCGAAGTACACGATCTTACCATAATTTACGACATCGGCGCGGCAACGACTTATCAGTCGATTCCGATCTGGTGTGCTCGCGGGAGGACGAGAGTTCGCAATGAAAAAAAGTATCGCGAGGACGAGGAGAGTAATGGCTGAACAAAGTAGTGGGAAAATATCGAGGGAGCAGAGAGAGAGAGAGAGAGAGAGAACGTAGATTATATATATATATATATATATCTGCAGAGTAACATGCTTCAGATATTACTCAGTCGATCGTGAGAAACGTCGGCGTATTGACCAGTCGGAAAAGAAGAGAAAAAAAAAGACAAGCACCAATTGGCAGAAAAGATAACCCGGAACTACGGCGAGAAGAAGAGCCCGACAGTTTTGAAGTAAAAATGCCGAGTATGTTGTGAGAATATAGCCCTTCAATTTGTTCAATGGTAAAATAACAGTTGACCCCAGTTTTGAGATATCAATTTAAGGGCTACGTCCACTCTTTCGTATCGCTGACCCTCCGGCTACCAGACACGCGCACCTTGGCGCTACCACCGCATCGTGAGCATCGTATACAGGTATACGGACACGTATAATATTTTTCATATATTTATGCATATATACCGGGTGTTTCGTTCTTGACCCCTTATTTCATCTCCGACTTCATCTCTGCGTTTGTCGAACCTTACTTACCCTTTTTTTGTACAAGTTCCTTTGTATATATCACCTTTCGCAGTTTAACGCGGCGTCTACCAGAAGCGCCGGGACGTCCTGGCGTCTCGCGAAAAAGAATTTTTTTGAAAAAAGGTGGATAGCCCGTCTGTTGCCCTCGAGAAGAAAAAAGATCGGCAAAAGGGATGTCGGGATCGTTCGGGCATGAATTTCCATGGTACCTGTCGGTCCGGGAACAAAAGCTTTTTTCCAAAATAATTTGGTAAAACTATGAGCTCGCAGCAGGGGTGCCAGTTGCTGCTCTCGGCCGCCCGGAGTAATGCAAGCAGCGGACACGCCTCCGTCTTTCGAAACTCCCAAGAGAGAGAGAGAGAGAAGCACGCAGAGATTGAGATTCCGGGTAAAAGCGAAGAAGAGGGAACGGGAGTGAGATCTAGGTGAGGCGCCGGGGGACTGTAGGAACGAACCAGGCCGACTGGCCGCCTGGCAGTGGATTGGCTGGATGGCCGAGCTGGGCCCCGGTCCGTCGAGTTCGTCCTCCCAGAAATATCCCGTAATTAAGTCCAACCTAGTGAACTGGTTCCGCGCGGCCATTGTCGGCCTAGGATTATGGCAAGGATAGATAATTTTTGTTATTTTGTAACGCGTTCGCAGCTTCCACTGAGGTCCAGCGTGGAAGCGAGAGGCGTGGTCGTCTTGTCTGGACGCGTGACGGACATTGTGACGTGAGACTCCGAGACGTACGGGTGGACGCCGAGACGTCCGGGACGTCTGACGGACGTTTCCAATTACTTTTTAATACCGGAAAATTAAAGGGAGTCAGTTGGATTTGCGTTCGGGTCATCCGAATGTCCCGAGAATGTCCCGTTCGCGTCTTTCTCGGTACAGGCGTACTAAGACCGGGCCACGACGTCTTTCTCTTTAAGGGGACTCATTTATATTTAGGCTCGTAAGGAGCTGGCCCCTCTGGTACGAACGTACGGCACGGATCGGATAATGAAATTTATCGATCTGCCGAGTCCCCGCTTGAATTGCGTAACTTGTCCGTTCGGTCCCAGCTTCCGAGTCACGCTGGACCCCGAACAATGTGCGTAGGATCTTTTTTTTTGTTGCTCGAACAAACGTAAAATACGCTTCCGTCCGGGGCGCGCACGACTAGGCAGTATATTTCTTCTATTGTCTAGCAACAGAGTTTCCTATTGTTTCTAGAATTTATCGCTTCACGGGAAGTTTTGGCTGGACCGAAGGCGGAGGCTGCGGAAGGAGGAGAAGGATTTCATCTCGCGGAGGGAACGGATAGATCCTCGTTCTCTCGTTCTATACCTCCCCCCATCCCCCACCGCTCCTGCCCTCCACCGACTCTCATTCTCGCATTCTCAAAGCCTCGGCAATAATTAGTACATCTCTAAATTATTTATGCCTCAGATAAATCACTGGGAAATCTTAATTGCTTCGTCGAACTGATATACACGATGCGCCCGGTAGTATCGAACTTTCACCGACAAATTGCATCTTGCACATTGGATCTACGAACGGATCTATGAGTACGGACGTATGTATACGTCACGTCGCTCTTATCCGTCGATAATCTTCATCGTAATAGCTCGATTGACCATTTTATTATTATTACTTTTTTTTTTTTCATCAAGTCGATCTTCCATATGAACTGATGGAGTACAGATACAGATATGGGAAATCTGAAGAATCCCAATGGATAATGCATGACCACCTTACAGCTGTCCACGTATGAATTTGATCGAGGACAAAGAAGACGAATCCAAGAGTGGCTAATTGTAAGAATAAGGAGATTCCCAAGGGTCTCCTTTCGATTTGAGATACTAATAAGACTTTTCTATTATTGCCAAGCGTATAATCATTGGTCGTAAAGTGCACTCAGGAGCGTAGATATCTATACAGGGACCCGGCCGGTAATTATCTTCCTCGCTCAATTTACATTCCACGGGGATGATTTTATTTCTCCAAACTAAAAGGAAGATAAAAGTTTCTTTTGGAGTCTCAGGGGATGAGGCAGGGCCAGAAGACGAAGAGGGAGAAGGGTAGCTTTGGCAACAGGTTTCACCCCTCTCAAGCAGCTCTCTCTTTCTCTCTCTCTCTCTCTCTCTCTCTCTCACTCTCACACTGTCTCTGTTTCTTTCTTTCTCGCGCACACACCCCACCCGAGCGCCGAGCACCGAACACCCTTGCTACGAACTTTTCGGAAAACGTCGACTTTTCCAGCGTCGAATCTAGCGAGAGCATCCAGCGTGGTCCAGCTAGGTTCCATCTAGCCATAGTTATCTGTGTATCTACGTAATGGCCTCTCCCTTTGTGTATCCCTTTATACCACCCTCTCGTTCTTCGTGTATGTATATGCTTCCGTGTATAGTCCTACATCTATATCCATATACATGCGTATACATATTTTGCGGGAAACCGGTTTCTTCTAAAAAAAAAAATAACAAGGCGACCTCAGGTTTCCTCCGCGTTTTACACTTTGGAATTTACGCCGTACCCATCCCCTCGGATTTTGGCTCCCGCGTCCTTACGCGGAATCACCCCAAAAAGTAATTTTCACTTCCGTAAGCGGAAAGCTTTACGAATTCGCCCGGGTCGTCCGCACGGACGTCAACAGTCAGGGGTACATTAATACCAACCCTGCGTACCAGACGCTAATGCAGGAGAACGTGCTAATCATCATAAAATTTCATATGCAGAGTTTAGTATAAAATTTTTATTTACGTAAAAAAAAATAATACGTTAAATCAGTCATGGGAGCAGAGAGAAAAAGTATCGAGCGATCGATCTCGTAAGATCTGTGTAGTATCGATCAGGTGGAGATAGCCGTTGGGGGGTGGCTGAAGGGTGAGACGTAAATCGTGAAGGAAAGAGAGTAAAAAAAAAAAAAATAAAGAAATAGAAAAGGAGGAAAAGTGTCCCTTGCAGGGACGTAACTCAGCTACTTTAAAAGACACGGGGTTGGAACTCGAGGCGAGTCGTAGACGCGCCATTAGAGTCTCTTCAGAAAAATAAATCTCCTCTTCTCGGAATTCTCATGTCAGCTTCGAAAGAAGAGTCGACCGGAGTCGCACTGGTAGCTACGAGCCAAGAAACGCACCCCCTGTACGAGTCTTCGGAGCTTGGACCGCTGGTCCAGTGACGCTGGTGGGGGAGGCTGGACGGTAAGGGGACGCGGGCCGAGGAACGAGTGGGGGTGGCTGAGCAAACCTCCCCTCAGAGAACTCCCTTCTCCCACCCCCTTTGTAGGCCTGCAGGACACTGGGAGAACCCTTAGAAAATTTTCAAAATCTTTACAACGGCGCTCACTTCGCCCAGGGTTGTTAGTCCGCTCGTATATTTCCGTCCTGAAATTTATGCCGCATAACTGTTCGACAATGGACACCCCGTAGGCGACTGCGCGAAAAGTATCGTTTATGCCGCAGGTGTTATTCGTCCTTACGAAGTCCCCGGACTGTCCTCGAGAAGACGACCGAGCGTCTTCGGTTTTTTTTTTTTCTTCTGGATCGACGATATATCGAAATTAGAATGAATTCGAAAAACGGAGAATCTTTCGTTATACTTGGAAATATTAGCATTCTTTTATTCCTCGTGCTTTTTCTTTTTTACTTTGTACAGTTTACCTGGAACTCACGGCGGTTTCCATGGTTTACTTGGAAATCGTGGAAAATCTAAGACCGCGGCGCCATCTCGTGGACTTTCCTCAAAAGACTTTTTTTCTCGAATCATTCGAATCCTTGGAATTCGTGTCATTAGTAAGATAGCGACCGAAGGAATTCCTTGTATCGCGTTGCCGAATTTCTGGGAGATTTTGAAAAATTGACATTCTCGAAAGAGCTTAGAAAATAAATGTGAATGCACGTGCGCGTCGGGACTCTTTGGACCGAACGGAACTGTACTCGGACAATCGTCTCATTGTCGTACAGTCGCGCCAGGGCTGAGAAGAGCGGGGGGTGGGGGTAAGACTTCGTTGCACTCGATGCACCGAAGGAAATAATATTTACTTCCGGTGGCGAACTGTATCCGGTTTTCTAACTTCTTTGTAACCGGATATCCATGAATTTAACAGTACGACAGCCTCGTACAATCTCCAATAACCCAACTGTGTCCCATTGTAACTCTTTTTTCATTTAGCCTTCCGCTATTTTTTTTTCTTCCCTCCCAGAAAGGTTGGCGCGAGTGCGACGTCGTCAATGCCAGGGCGCCAGGGGTGTGAATGCGGAATAAAAAAGAGAGAGAGAGAAAGAGAGAGAGGAAAACGAATCACACGTTCCGCAGGCAGGCAGCAGCGCCCACAATAAGAAGGAAAAAATTACACGTTCTCTTTAATGTGATTTATGTGAATTCCATGGCGCAACCCCAACAAGCACGTCGCAGCCGCAAATTACAGTGGTGGCCTCTTTCCATGTGTCGCTGTACGGACTACCGACGACTAAATGTCGCAAAGTCGCGTCGCGGCGCCCTCGTGCTCTCCGCCTTCTTTCATTTGAACCAGGCTGCAACTATTGCATTCCAACCCTTCCCAAGTCCCAAGTATTCAGCGCGTAAAACATTCAGGTGCAAGGGTATTCGCTTCCTACCGGTTAATACGTGTGAAAATAAAAACCCACCCTAAATTCGTTTAGTCGTAATAAAATTAAAACATTTTTTAAATTATTTTTACATTTAATATTGATCATCTATTTTTTTTCTGGAAATCAAAAAATAAAGCAGTATCTTTACATAATTTTTGAACTCGATCCAACTAATCTTCACTATTGAAAATCCTCAAACTTTAATGGGACTTATAGTCACACCAGTGGTTGTTATTATTATTGCCGGTATTCCGCAAGAGCTGGACGCCACGTGTTTAACGAAATCGGAGACCACGCGACTGTAGGAAACAAACGGTATCGGATGAGCACAGGGATGAAAATAGTGATTTTTGAGAAAACCAAAGAGAACCGTAGCGTAAAGAATTTTCGAGTAAATTACGAAGCAACGAAGCAGCGAACCAGTGAACCACGGGACCTCTGGTTTGGTCTAGTAGAACCACGTGTTGTTTTGGACCGATATTTTTAGGGAAGCTAGTATAGCAGCTCCGAGAGCTGAGACGAAAGGTCTGTCAGCTACGCGGGAGCGAGTGAGACGGAGAGAAGGAAGAAAGGAGGTGAGCAAGGAAGAAAGAAAGAAAGAAAGGAAAAAAAATAGAAGCAGAGACCTTGGGGCTTCGTGCACCTATACAAACAGAGCAGACCGAAAGCAAATATTTTGTTGTGATGCAAGAATTCACAACGTTAATAGGGTCCCAGAGAGTAGCAGTGCCAGTGCCAGTGGGTACCAATGCGTGCGAGCAAAAATTCCAAAAATCTCTTTTCGATAGTCAAAAAAAAATATTAAAAAAAAAAAGAAAGAAAATTTTCCCTTATCTTTTTCACTGTCTTCAAGCCTGTTTCCAATATCAAGATAAATATACGTCCCTTATCGATGCACAGTGTGGTCGGACGTAGGGAGAAAAGCAAAGCGCAATTTCGGAAGGTTCGAGGAACCAAGAGAGCGACAGAGAAAGAAAGACAAGAAGAGGAACACGTGTCGCGCGGTCCGATGCGCGTCGGCATTGTGTCCCACATCAAACACTCCGACTGTGTAGCTTCGCCTTTTGAATGGCCGAGTAACGTAGATCGTTTCTGCGAGGCTTCGTCCTGGCACAATGGCCGCCCGGTGCACTCGGTAACGTCAACAATGGACGAGCCAGCTAGCAGACGCCTGAGACTTCGACGGGAGCCACCCGCGTCGCGGCGCCACCGTTCTGCCAAAATCTTGGAAAAAAAAAGAAAGAACCTCCAGCACAAGTAGCCATTGCGATGCACTTGCGCTGGGCGATAAATATTTCATCTTGAAAGACCTATGCGTTCTCTTAAAATGCCGACGTCCTAGCCAACCTTATTGCATCCTAGTGAGCTGTTTCCTTTTTCGAAATTACCTAACTCGAAAAATTTTTTATTTATTTCGAGACAGTCCAATTAGAAATTCATGCTTATTCGGGACTGTTGCGTCACCCGAAGATGGTTTTAGCATGGGAATTTATGGTAGTCGAATTAACTGAACCAACTTCAGGTTGGTGGAACAGTCCTGGAAAACCGTGTATATGGTATAGGGATCGTTGTTGGTAAATAGACGTGTTTATATGGGGCAAGTGTATTTATAAATATAGATATACCTTCGGTGTAAATAACGAGTGCACGTACGAGAGAGAGAGAGAGAGAGAGAAAGGAGAAACGGTACAGCTGACAATTTTTGCGCAGCATCCTATTCTTCGGTGCATTCCGAGAAAACGCAGAAGATGACGAAGCCCGATACAGTTTAATCGCGTAAGGAATGCGCTTAGCGGCACCGGGATCGGAATATTCATTAGACGGGCGCTGATTCGAAGGCTATTTAATTACTGGCTCGGCTCATCTGCCGTTAATTAATTTGCCCGGTGGTTTAGGCGCGATTAGGGCCCAGTCTCCTTTCTGGACCGCTGCGTTTTCCAAGAGCCCGTAGGATATATGAAACAGAGAAATGACGATAAGTGACGTCAGAAGGGGAGGAGGGGTGTAGGAGACAAGAGGGAAGCAGATATAAGTTTTACCTACTCGCTAAAAATATTCGTACGTGTCGCAGAGATAATTCCAATCGGCCGACGAACTTTGATCTTCTCGGGACTTTCAAAAGTTCTTTGGCTCTTGGCGAGAAGATAAAGAAAAAAAATAAGAAGAGTAAAGCGGCGTAAGCTGAGAAAGAGAAAAAAAAGAAATTGTCAGGACTGTCGAGCACGTTTGGCGAGATCCTTTGACGAAATTAAATATTTGAATTTGAAAAAGGTGGCTCAGGTATTTTAATAAAAATTGTGAAAGAAGGTATTTTTTTATAAATATTGATAATCGATTATTGGTTGGCTGTTTAATTATATGCATAATAAATTTTAATTTAATTGTATAATCCCTAGATGGGAAATTATTATGGATTAATTCCTGAGAGATTTTAATCGTTGAGATAAAAGTCTCTCCGCCTTTTCTCGTCCCGTTTTATTAACTGACTCACCGAAATGGAACTTGGTCCAGCGAGTTAAATGTCTGAGCGCTCATCGTCGAGAGCCACTCGGAAATAATAAGAAGCACGGTTAAAGGTGCCGCACATACGTGGGCATACATCGTATAGCGCCGATCAAAGAGAGCAACAGCCCAGAGTACACGGGGGAACATGTGGGACAATAGCTGTCACCTCATTCATGTCAAGAACTCAACGACTACCAACTTTACGAACCTCAGGAACCTCAGGAACCTCACGAACCGAGGAACCAAAAGGATCAAATTGCATCTTGATCCGTGCAGCGACTTCTTTTTAACGCCGCCTTCTTAATCTTAACGAACAACCCTTTCAATTTTTAATCTCAATCGTTTCTCTTTATCCACGAGTATTTTTCCAACAGTTGCATATAAATATGAGGGGTGACAACGTGTATTGGGAATGACAGTTAAAATGAAATTTTTTAAAAATATAAAAGTTTTTTGAGTTTTATTTGGCTTGGTATGCTTGTTGAAATTCTTTGTGAAATTTCTCACGAGTTTATGATATTCCAAATTTTTCGTACACCTTGTATACACGGTACCGATACGTATCCCGGGGTAGAAAATTGTGCAGTACAAGATGCATTGTTAAAGCGAGGGTCCCCACCCCCAAAAACATAATTCCTTCATTCAGTCTATTTTTGAAAAATCCCAAAGACGGAAGGCGTCGCTTTTTCCGAAAAGATTTGCTAGTTTCACGCATAATGCGAGCGGTCTCCATTTTTCGACATGGACCACATAGGAATAAGAGCGAGTGAGCGAGCGAGTAACTACGTAGGTGCCAGAGCGAGAGAGAGAGCGAGAGAGTGAGAGTGAGAGAGAGAGAGAGAGAGAGAGAGAGAGAGACGAAGCGTAAAGGAAAAGGCACAGCGAGAAACTGAAAATTTCCAAGAATAGTAAAGGAGCCTTTTCAATAGCAACAGAGTTTTCGACCTTCGAAGCAAATAATAGAAAATTCTCGAATCAACACCCGATTCACATTTTCATTCTCGCTGCCTGCTTCTCCCGTCGTTTATAGACTGTAGTCTTCATTAATAAGGATCTCCCGCATGAAATTGACGCTAAATGGCTACCAACCCAAAACGAAAGATCCCGGCAGACTATCGAATTTCCGAAGGGTTCGGACGATCCTGAAATCCACTGATACCCCGGTAACAAGAGAAAGCCTAGAATATTTCGAGAATAATTAGAAACTCCGAAAGATTCGAAAAATTAAAAAATTATTTTCCGACCTTAATAACAATGGTATCCCCGGTATCAGCAATAACAGAGAATCGATAGTACACCGTATATAAATATAATGCACGGCAAGCGGCAGAACGAAAAGGATGCGAAACAGGTTTTTCGTCTCTGAGTCACTGTCTGTAATGACGAAGCGGAGAGAAACGTGCGATCGAGCGGCGTCCCGACGCTCGAAAACCCGCCGAAGAAAACGTCTCTGAGAAATGGCAATAATTTTAGCTGGCTGAATGCACTTTCCAAGAAGAGAGCCGGGCGCGGACCACTCGAGACCTATCGGGTGCAGCAGAAGATGCTGGGGAAGATCATCAAGACATCCCAAGAACGATCGAGGAGCGTCGATCCTCGCGAGTTCTATTTCGGCTGGAAATTCCCCCCCCCCCCACCTTTTCTTTCCTCTCTCCTTTTTCCTTTTTCTATTCGTCCTTTTCGCTCCCGCTCTCCCTCCCCTCCCCTCCCTCCTTTTCTTTTATCCGGCCTTCTCCCGTAGCTCCTCCATTCTGTCCGTACGGGATACGTTATACCCGGTGCGTTTCCAACGAAGATCCTGATCCTGATCCTGAATCGTGGGAGTGAGGCCAAGGCTAAGCAGGAGTCCCGTTATTTCTTCTTCAACCCTTCTCCCTCTCTCTCTTTTACACACACACGCACAATCTCTTCCATCCCCTTCGCTCTCCTCTCCTAACCCCCTGATTCCTCGCCAAGAGCAACGTGTCTCCTCGAATATTCTCATGGTGCTTCTCAGGGCCATTAATTCAGGAAGGCTCAAGGAGCAAGTCATACCATGATAATCAATCGAAGATCCTATATATATATATATATCCTATACATAGCTATACACGATATAACATATACACAACTATTTTCCATCAGATTACCTGTATACCTCGTCAACTATAGAAATCCTCTAATTAACTTAATTGTAAGTAATCCAGATACAGCCGTACGGATGTTACGGATATCAGGTATGTCGAAGATTAGACGGTCGATTGGACGCGGACACTCAGGCTACGTAGGGGTAAGTAAGGTTTTTGGTCTGAGCTTTGCGAGGGATGAAGATGAGAATCGAAAGAGAAAGTCGTTCCTGGTTCTGCGTATGAGTAAGACTGGCGTGCGTATATTGAAAAAGGGGTTGAGTGTGTTGGAGGGTGAGTGGGGGGGATAATAGCGGCCCGATCCGGTTTTTCACAAGAGTCAGGGTGTAGGGCTGTTGGTAGGACGCAGAAAGAGGGGGTGGGGGGGAGGTCCATGCCACCGAAATCAAATACTCTTTACGATTTCATGAATAAAATATAACGCTAACGACTCGACGTGCCCGACGCCCGGCGTCGCTACGCAAAGACTATTAACCGATACATCATAGACTGTCTGTTACCGGATGACATTATTATTCATAGTTGTACGTAGCTTGTGCGTTATGTCGCGTAGCTCTGTCTCGCTCGCTCCCTCGCACGCTCTATATGTCCGTCTCGCTCGCTCTCGTTCGGTTCATAGGCTTCGTAGTCACTTCGGCCGCTAATGAATTCCATGTAATGAGATACCAACATGTCAGGTACACACGATGCCTGTAGCGTAATGCCGTGTTCACTCACCTTCGATATGTACAAGGTGGCGATAATGACTCCGTTAACGTAACCGCGGGTACGCGCGTTTGTCGATAATCGTTATCGAGTATTTCTTTTTTTTTTTTTCAATTTTAAGGAAAAATTGCAAATCGGAGCAAAGGAAATTTTGAGAAAGGCAAAGTCGAGTCGTGACGTTCCGCGAACGGAAATATTGAAAATATTTTCTAATTCTATGTAATCTTTGGTTTAGGACTCGTAATCAATTGTTTGCACGTTCGATAAAGCCAAAGTGCTATCGTTCACGGTTATCGGTCGAGATAGGGCAAACAGGAGAGAGAGCGCCGAGCGTTAATTCAATATTGATTTTGTATAATGCGTCGATCAAAGGCGCTGCGAATTTTGTTTATTATTCACGCTAGTGAAAGCGCCGACCGAATCATGCTGCAGAGAATCGGCAGGACGACGCAAGATGTTTTGATAGCGATAAGAAAATTTATACGAACCGTTATCAGCGTCTGGATATTTTTTAATGACGATAGGCGAAACGTGCGAACCGACTTTAAATTTTGTGCGGAGTCTGTTAAAATCTTTCGTTTACTCGACTACCCGGCGATCGTTCAGGTGTTTGGGGGGTTTCCGAATTTCCAATGTTTGTCTTTCCAAACAATGTTAAATCCTGGAAAAGACAAAGACACAAATTTTGTTTACAGCCTGGGTGGACCCAATGGACTCCGATGGGCCCGTTTATCTCTGATCAAAGTACGATTATCAGGGACGGCCAGGGGCGTCGAGACGTCGGGGGCGTCGTTGGGTGCGTTCAAATCTATTGCGCAATAGGAATTAACGCTTTCGAAGCCTCCGTTCGGCGAACCGTAATATTTGAATTTCTGGGTAAACACCAGAATTACTATGTCCACCGTATTCGTCTAATCGAACGCTCGTCCCGCGGTGAAACGTTGGTCAACGTTACGTCAGGCACGTCCAAATCGACTCGGAGAAGGGTAGGTCAGTTAATTTTTTTTTTTTTACGAAGAACACATAAAAGGATTCGAAAGACACCCTTAAGGCCCGCCCATAGTCGGCACGTGGCGCACGCATTTCAATAATAGCAGGAATTAAAGGAGGCCTGCTCCGTTTTCCCTCTTCTCTCTTTTTTTTCTCCATATTCCTTATTTCTCTCTCTCTCTCTCTCTCTCTCTCTCGCTCTTTTTCACCTTTTTTCGGAACACAATCGAGAGTGCGGCGAACGCGTGTCTGCGCGTGCCCAATGCCCACCCGGACCCCATCGGACCCCATCGGACCCCTCGCGACACCTTTACTCACTTTCTTACCAGACACTCGCTCATTCACTCTGTTACCTCCTTCCTCCCAGCATCCACCATTCACTATCCAGCATCCAGAATCCATCCAGGTATATCCTTTGCTCTCCATCCTGCCATATATACTCTCTCTCTCTCTCTCTCTCTCTCTCTCCTTTCCTCTGATTATTCTAGCTGCGAGAGACGTAAACCCGAGCAGGTATAGGAATTTTATTGCAACAGGTTGCCGCCTTGACTTCCACCCAACTTCCCTGACTCGGTTGGCTTATTGCCCTGTCGCACCCCCTTCCCACCCTCTTCTTATTCTCTGTCAAAACAAATACTATCGGGTATCATCCTCGTTATCGAATCCCAACCCTTTCGTTCCAGGTACTTCTTCGCGTTACGGTATCGCAGCATCCACTTCTCATGGACTAAAATCCTCCAGAGAGTTTCGAATCTTCGCCGTCTTCGCGGGCAACTCGACTTCCCTAATTTTACCATAAACAACGTGAGAGAAAATTTGATACTCGCGAGATAAAAATCTCAAGATAACGAAAACAATGAACCGGATGCTGGATTTTATAAGGATCGGGATGCTCAACTGTTTTCGGTTACGAGTCACGAGTCGGTAATGACTTCGAATTGGTATCATAAGGCGCAGCAGATATAAATCAGGGCGCCGCTTCCTAAAGGAGAAAAATTGAGCGAACGTCGAGGAGCGTGTTCTCGGAATTGAATCAAACAAGTGTTACCAACCCTCCGCGTATAATATATCTTCTAAGATCGTGTCGGAGGGAAGCTGGTAGATGCGAGGTGGAAGAAGCGAAAAGGATGATTCTGACTTCCTCCAGGATGTATCTGGTGCCCGCCTGAATCTATGGGACTGGCCGTGCAATTTTATCGTTCATCCCTTACTTGCTGTAATCGAGCGCATCATTATTATTATTCCTTATTTATCATCCCATTAACCCATCTGCATCTCGAAGTACAGTCGGTGCATAAGTAAGCAGCTTAAAGCGACAGAATGGAAAGATACGAGGCTCGTAGTAAATTTTCCCAATTTCCATATTTTTTTATCCAACAAAAAATTAATTAAAATTATAGGAAAACCATGCGATAGCCCCGGCGCAAGAGTATTGGCAATGAGCAATTTTTACTCGTGGCTATATTACTCCTGGACCGACCATAATAAATAATAATAAAGATGTTATTAACGCTCCATCGATACACCCTAAATTTCAATAAAATCAATCAATCGGAAATAAATCGATTAATATTGCATCGAGAAATAAATAGAAAATTCGTAATTTAATAACGATTACCGCTAACGCTGTTATGCTAGTCAGAGGTAAACGAGCATCGTCCGCGGAAGAGCTAACTATTTTATCAATCAACCATTCGTCTCCCCCTGCCGCCCCCTCGGGCCCACCGACCCCCGTAAGAAACGGCCAAAAGGAAGAGCGGTGAGTTCCACGAGCTATAATAGCATGAAACATAATCCTGGGGTGAATCTAACGAGTCGGAGGGTTCGTGGGAAGAGGGTACGAGGGAAAGTAAAGGGCGAGAGTAGATGCGTCGGTGTGCGTCGGACGAAGGAGAGAGGGATGGGAGTTCCAGAGGGCGCGAGAGAGAATGATGACGGTCGGCGCCTCTCCGATCATTCTTCAGTCTAGCGCAACGACTCGCATTTTTTGCCGCCCGAGAGAACGTTAAAATTGCTTTAATGGCCGTCAGAAGAGAAAAGCCAAACCCACTGATATTTATCGTTTCCTTATTTTCCATTATATTCCTCGTATTCCCTTATCCCGACTAGAAAACTCGGGTCCGAGCGATTTTCATCGGCGATTATTTTTATCGGATCGATAACGGTCCTACGGACTTCGGACCGGATGATGATTGACAGGACCAATAACAAAGCTTATTGATCCGTATCGCTTGATCTCTGGGACATCCAAGTTATATCTTTTTCCCGATACCGCGAGAAGTCTACGAGACAATGATAAGGGAGAAGGGAGTGATTATTACGTAAAATTTAAATTTTTTTAAAATTTTTCAAATTTAATCAAATCATTTATTTTATACGTAATATCTACGTGCGGTGATCGATCGATCGAGTTCGATTGCCAGTGCGCTCGATAATTCTAAGAGTCGTTATGTCTGCATCGTGCACGGAAGAGAGAAGCCATTATCTTGTTTACATCACGAAGACGTCATTCGTGCTGGAACGTAATTCAGAAAATCATCGAGATTTAATATATCGATGATGATCTTACCTTTCGATATATGATCAATCGAATTCCAACGACACGGCTGATCCGTTAAAAAAGATCTAAGACGAGACCCTTGCCCGACAATGACTCAATTGATGAAACTGAATCGTACCGGTTGCGTCGTATCGGGCGACAATGTCGACGTAGTTCCTACATGTGTACGCTCCTTTATGACTTTTGGCGTCCCCTATCAAAATATATAAGTGGGTCACTGCCGCTTTCAATTAAACAAACCGCAAGGAGATTCGCACATTTGGCAGCGACATCTCAGACTAGCAAAAACACGTGGTTCGCGTCCCCGTTTTCTTTCTTTTATCTTTTTTTCTTTTTCATTGCTCCTCTTCTTTTATTTCACAGCCATTAAGGCTCCTTCCGTCGTAATAGGCTTCCAGCTTGAGAAAGGTCGTATCCCATAAGATTCGTAAAATCTGCGAAAGAATCGTCGACTTACCGAACACGTGGAATCGCAAAATTAATTTGCATTCTCAAATTTCAATCTTTTTCGCAATTCCGTAACAAATTCTCAAATTGATATGGTAAATTTTCATACCAATATTCAAGAGGTTGTATAGCTTATAAAAGGTCGACGATATATGTATATAGATATATACATATATATGCGTAGGCATTACAAAGAGGTTTTCTAACGTGGTAAGGAAGCACGTGGCGTTGTTTGGGTTGCCATGTCTCAGGCGCAAAGGACCCAAGCCGATGTTTATCCTCTTAAAGGATCCGACCCTCGTAATATTTTGTGATGCGCAACGCCACCCTCCCGGTATCATCTCCTTTTCTTGCTAACCGAACAACTCAGTGGCTGACGCCTCTACTGTCAACCAGGATATATCTGCGCTACCGGTATATCGGTAACTTGTACCAAGGGTGGTATATTTCAGGGATGACGATAGACGATGGGCAATGGGTAATATTACTAGGAAGTACCACTAGAGAAAATCCATGGAGTTACTTTAGGGGCGCTTCACCCCCGTAGCATCGAAAGATCATATTCTTATCATTATTGATATCCTCAGATGATCCGCCGCTAAGCCTATTGATATTGGATGTCGCATCTCGTGTTAGCCCACGGGATGTTCTATAAAAAAAAAAATTCATCCACAATCTTTAACCCCTATTTCCAGCTTGAAGTAGGTCCTGCTATACTTTGAGGGAGGGGAGGGAGGCGTGATGGGGAGGCGGGGGGATCAAAATCTCAAGGTGAAGAAAGTCATCTTCCCGCCAAAATGGATTAGCGTCCTAATGGAGAACTGCTGCCCGACCCGGAAGTGGTATCTAGGCCGAAAAAGTGTGGCTGTAGATGAAAGCGGAAGTGATCTTCTCGAAGGAATTATTTCTTGGTAATTGAGGGGAATCCCGCGGATCGGGAATATAACTGGTCTCGTATCGCATTTAGGGGAAGCCCCTACGGGGATCCTAATACAAGAGAATCCGTTTAATACCAATTCATTTTTTCATCGTCCCATAACAAATCCACACCTAATCGAATCGAAGGCTCGTCGAGGGTCGTGGAAAAGTGAGGGCCGGAGTTAATCCCGGTGCGCCTCAAAACCGACCTAGGACAACGGTTCGCTCCTGATCTCGATTCTTTATCATCGTTTCTCACTCTCTTGCGTGTACCGTAGCCGACCAACGTTCTCTGACGAAACGGCCAGGCGCCATTGGCCATGAGATCCTTTTTGATACCAGACACGAGAGACGGCAGCCTACGTTGACTTAGTTCGTGTTGCATATAGAATTTGAATTTTTGAAAAATTTCACAGTTTTTAGGATTCTACAAAATTTGACGAGAAATTATTTGAGGTGAGAAAAAATAAAAAGAAATACATATCGAAGTCCCGTTTTCCATCCGAGTCTTTAAGGAGACCCCGAAGACGAGACCCAAGGTCGACCAGGGTGTGCAGATCGTGGCTACGGCCCTGTCTAAGAGAGATACACTTTTTGTGGGTTTCTAGGCCGCTAAGGAGCGAATGAATGAACACGGACCTCCGTAATTCATTCATGTTTCAAGAGGGTATAGCCTCCACCTCCACCTCCTCCTCCTCCTCTTCCTTGGAGGTTTGGAGGATGGGCGAGGAGACCCCTCATCTCGGCGGGATCCTTCCTTGTAACTCGCGCTGTTATATTTTGTTTGTCTGCTTCCGAGGAACCCCAGACCTCCCTTCCTCGCTCCTCCTCGGTCCTCCCCTTTCGCCGTGTTAGACCTCACTTAGACTTGGGATCTGGGTCAGATTATATGTATACAACTTGTAGAGCTAAAGCCCATCGAGAACCCGGACCACCGTGATACTCTCTGACACTTTATTATCATCCAACCGATTATTTTCACTCCTCGCCCCCTGCGCATTCCCGATCGATCCTCGATCCTCGATCCACGTACCCTTCGATCGTTTCCTTCCCCAACCAGGATCCTGCCAAGCGCCGCCTCGTAAAGGACCCATGTCGCCTGTATCGCAACAATAAACAAACTAAGAAACGATAAGCTAAAAATCGTCTTCTAAACTCAAAAATATATATAAACAATTTTTAGTGATAAAATAATCCAGATAAGCTTCTTCCTAATCCAACGGGAGGACTCATTGGGTGTGAGTAAAAACTGAACCGTGTCTGGCCTAACCTCCAAAGCAAGGTGTTATCGCTGCAGGATCACGCCAAGTTCCCAGTCGACTCACCTAGTGCAACCTCACTCCCGGCAACTGCATTCCATCGGTTTCCCCTGTTTCCGCCAATCGGATCGCAGCTATGGCGCGACCCAGTCGGCAGCACTTTGCCATATCGAATGTTCCGGGGGCATGGCGTGCTCGATTGTGCATTTCACGTTCACGCTAGCGCGCCACGTAAATCAGACATTGTTAACCAGTGCGTCTCAACCACTTTGGCAACATGGTCCTGGACTTATCTGTCGACCGATACAAAAAGTACAGTTATCGGTAACCAGGCTGAAGGTTCGTTTTCAAAAAAAAAAAAAATCGATCACGAACGATACACCAAGCCACGACGTTCGAGAAACATGACATCGGTTGAAAACAAAAAAAAAGTAACAAGGACCCTGCTTCCCAGACATGGACAATTAATTTCCTAAATGACAATTAACGAAATTATTAATAAAAATATTAATGAACCTAAATAAGCCGTGATAGAAGCCTTCCTGTGTGGCCCGTAATTGTCATGCTAATCGTCAGCGTCTTCGAATCGTGTGTCAATTGGAACAATTCGTTCGGAGCGCCACGTCAATCTTGCTCCGGCGTTATTACCAAACTTAATTGACAAAGTGTAATTAAAGCGAGCGGGCGACGAGTGAAAATTCCAAGGATACGGAGCGGCTAGGATAAGAGGAGAGAGAGAGAGAGAGAGAGAGAGAGAGAGAGAGGGGGGGACGGAGATAGAAAGGGGGGGAAAAAAAAGTAAAAAGTAGATGAGAATGACGAGGCTCGGAAGCGACGGAGTCGCAGGCCGTTCGAAGGAGCTCGTAATCGGTTCCTAATAATCTTATAATGCCAGGATGAGAATTCGAAGGGAAGGAGTAGCCAGGACAAGGAGTGGGGGTATACTATACAGTGGAACGCGAGAATCCCAGGGCATTATCTAGCCGAACGAGTGAGACCACGCACAACTAAGATTATATTCTCATTAACTTGATGATCCTGACGAGGATTAATTGAGAAAAAATTGCTCGAGGAGCGCCGAACGATTTGGTACATTTATCCAGGAGTAAGGAACAATTCTTCCCTTAACTTCGGCCAACCTTCCCGAACCTCGCTGTATTATTTTTCTTTTCGTTCCTTTAACACACTTTTTCTCTGCACGCGGATGCGCAACGCTCCTGCGCAGAGGGACATCGACACCTTGGCCTTTGGCTCGTTCGCATGAATATCTGCAAACTGGTATCCCCGAGGTGGCGAAGAACCCGAAGAAAAGGAATCACGACTGCTTCCAGTTCCTAATTAAAGTCCTGAAGTCCTGAAATCTTGGCAGGATATCTGTGGCTAACGCGATCCGTTCTGGACTGCCGATTATAAACAGGACCAGGAGCAATGGTGCTTGAGTGAGAGAGAGAGAGAGAGAGAGAGAGAGAGAGAGTCTATAGGTTGGTAGGACTTGTCTAAAAGGCTAATCTCCATGACTGCGATGAAACGAGGTCTGGAAGAGTTGTCAATGCCTAATTAGTTTTACTCCAGCGAATCGGTCTGCGGTGTTATCTTGAATTTCGATACTCTTGGTATTTATCTTTAATTTAATTTTGTTTCAGCAGCGTCGATCTTAAAGAATTTTATTAATCAATCACCGTTTCGTCTGCTCTTTCAATGCGCCAATTTTATTCACGGTGTCTGTATTCGCGTGTAGCAGCGCCGCTTACGGCCCTACGGCCCTGCGGCCGTACGACTGCGTCGTTATGCGGCCGTTCGACTATTCGGCAGGAATCGAAGAGAGGAAAAGAGATTAAAGAGAGAAGGATCGCGAGTGGGCCCAATCCCCGCAAAGATGCCCTCTAACAAGAAGGGCCCTGTGGCCCAAGAAATTCCTCGCGACTTTCGCACAATCAAATTATTCTTAGAAGAGAGGACCGTCTCGCGAGCATGTGTCGACGGCGCTGACGTCATCCTGCAAGACGCCGACCGGTCTCAGCAGACTGATTGTGAGAGAGGAAGTCAAGGCGCCGCAGTCGTTTTACTTACTTACTTACTTACCTACTCCTCCCCCTTTTCAGATCCAGAACGTGACGTAATTCCGGTACACGTGCCGGCAGCTATCGCCGACAAAGGATTCTCAAGAAATATGCAAATAAATAGGATCGTCGCAGTCTGACTTTACGAAAAAAAAAAAAAAAAAAAAAAAGAAGCTATTTTCCTTGTCTCTCCGAATAAAATTTAATATCTTTACTCGCGATTCGTTCCTGCTAAGTTTCTACGTGGATTCGGACATCGATCATTCTCCCACGGTGGTAATTCCTTTGTCTTCGTGGAAGAGTGACTCCCGTCGCTGACCTCCGCGAATGGCGCATTGTTGTCCCGTGTTTCACGGCGTCATCAAATAAATTCGTTTATCGAGCCAAATACTGGCAGGACGACGTGGACGATGAAAAAAAAAAGACGCTGGACGTCGATACGCTACAGTGACCGAGAAGGGAGGGGGGTTCCTGAGGGATGCCGGGGAATAGATCGTAAGAGGGAGATTCGCGAGGTGGATCGGCCACAGTGAGATAGCCTAAGGAATCGCCGGTTGGAAACGGCCATGAACCATTTTCGCCCTTAGAGCAGCCGCGGCGCGACGCATGCAGCATACAACACAGACAAAATAAAAATAAGATGAAAGAACCGGGCAAGTTCTCTGGTGTCCGCGATGGTGGCGGCGGTGGGACCAGCGGAGCCAATGGTGGCTCGCCGGGATAAGGAGAAGTCGAGCGATATTTCTCCCCGCGTGGCCCGAAATCGCGCGCGACGCGCTTTGCTCGATTTTGTAGCCCGGTAATTTATTAGAAGAGTTAATTAATAGGCCTCCAGGTAGATACACCGAACGGGATGTCTCACGGTGCTTGTGGCTGCCTCTGATTCAAACTGCTGGCTGTATATACGCATCTACGATGACACGGAGACCGTACATATTTTGAACGTTCCACGTGACGGCTCCATAACGTTTAATGCTGTCGCAAGGAAAATAAAGGACAGATCGAGTATGGGTACCGGATGACTTTTCGAAAATATTCTCATACGGATATTTTTTATTTCCCTCGAGTCACCTTCTTTGATCTCTTATTTCCCGTTCCTTTCTTTCTTTTACTCTCCGGTCCAGACGCTATTTCTCCGACGATGGCGCGCGGCCTCGTATCGAATATCCACGCTAATATTTTCCTCTCTACTTGTTCTTTATTCCTGCCTTGACGCTCACATCGCGCGACGTCAACTGCACGCTGGAACAATTCAGCGTAAAGTCTAAAGCCACGTTCACACCGGAGCAACAGTTCTCGTCCTTTCTCGATTGCCAGCTCTCACGACAATCCTTGGATCCGCCGGTTCCACCGGGCCTGTCTTCGGCGTCGGCATCCTTTTTTTCTTCTTGATCTTCCGCGGAGCCATATGCCTCCACTTCCGGTCCGGCTGGACCCGTCGACGATTCTTTCTTCTGATCGGTTCTGCGCTCGGACTGGCCGTGGTATTTCATCGCTATGCGAATTATGTGAGTCACTTCCGGACTTGGACTCCGGGATGACCTCCTGACCTCCGTCTTCTTGCGAATGTTGATTCGCAGCTTCTCAGAAATTTCTGAACATCTGCAATCCTTCTGCGCTTCCTCCGGGGCCGAGGACTTTCGATGGTCGGTACCTGAAATTCGTTCTTTTAAAGATAAAACATATTTTCTGGCCCGAGTACCTCGTCGGCTCACAAGGGGTAGCACCACCCTCCCTTCGAGGGCTCAAAACTGGTTGCAACGTACCGGGCGTTCTGCGCCTTCGTAACTGCAACCCGTTCGGCTCTCCCGCTCATGAAAACCAACAAGCAGGATTCCTGACTGCAAGTGCACTTACTCGCGTGCATATGCATGCAACGATAAGCATGTACCCCGATGACGTAAGTCTCTTAAATCATCCATACGCAAATACGGCATCATGTATGATTTAGGATCAAGACTGATAACACTGATGAAGAGTGTGCATTCCTACTGACAATAAGGCAGTTTAGAAGTCCATGCTGCTGACCTTCGATGATGCTCCGCGTGCATTCCTCGAGGTCAGCCAAAGTCCTGCTGCACTCGGCCGATCCTACAGGCCGTTTCGCAGGATGGTTCCTCCGAGACTCCCGCGAATTCAGGATGCTCCTGTCCCGTTGCGTCTCTCGTCGAATTTCAGCGACCTTTTCCAAGAGTTCATCCAATATCTCATCCTTGTCCTCGTGTACGTTGCCTCCGGAGTCTTTGGATCGTCCGCGTGCGCTCGCCTGGGACTCGATCAAAGGAATCGGACAGTCTGGAAGCTCCAGTGACGTAATCGTCAAAAAAGCTGGCCTCTCGTTGGCAATCCTGTCGAGCCAGGACCTGAAATATTCCGTAAGTCAAGGTAAAGCCACTGGTAACCCTCGGGAAAAATGGCGTCGTGGGGACTGAGAGAAGAGTGAGAGGCCCCCCACCCCCCTACCCCCCCCCCCCGCAAAAAAAAAAGCAAGACAAAGCACCAAAAACACGCAGCGGAATCAGCCGCGTGCCGTCTAACTGAATAGAAAAAGGAATGGAATGAGTTTTTTATTAACGACAAGGGGTAACTGGATATGATTGTAGGCCTTGTACTCCGGCGAAATTGAACCTCGCGATTCGAGTTTCTCCGTAGAAACGAGAGCGATCGTGGCCGCCGTGGCCGAGCCTTCCGAAATCGCAATAAACACAGTAACCTTGCCCATTGGCCGAATACTCTCGACATTGCCAGGTCGAGAGTCGAGGAGTTCAGGCTTTGAAACACAATACCCATAGCACGGACACCATAGATCGCCGTTTGCGATAGCGCCACCAGAGCCAAGCTCGTATTTTAATACGCTTAATGCGTTCAATAAGACGATAAGATTGGTCGGGGATCGATAGACAGGATCAAAAGAATTCGAGAAGGGAAACTCTCTATTGACCTGGACCGGTTGGCTGTTTGTTCTATATCGATCGTTTAAATTTTAGTACGTTTAATTACGGGTTACGGCCGATTACAGGGATAACCGATAAGCAGTACGGTGGATTTTATTTTTTATTTTTTTTTTATTTTTTTTACCAAAATTTCTACCCAAAAGTGGCACTCTCCCTCCTAATGTCTATGATCTCCTGTGAGCATCAACCTCATGTACCTCGAGGTCCTTCGTCCTACCGGAGGGATGCTGCTCCGTGGATGACAGATACGCCGAGTCGGAGAATCCGACCTTGAGTTAGGTCGTTCTCTCGCGCTCTTAGGATCCTCCAGTGTTAGTCGCCGAATATATAGTCCTGGCACCTCCTCCACAAGGAGATGTCTTCTCCTGTACGAAGCCACAGTGACTAATCTCGTAGATCCTACGGATACGGATCGTTACTGTACCATAGCGAACCCGGCTGGCTCCGTCAATCCGGCTGAATGGACCTGTAGATCGAGACCCGTTAAAACGTTGTTTAGCAGGCTATTTTGAATTTTAATTTTCTTCTTTGGATCTTGCCAAGGTGTGGGATAGATTAGTTTTCGCTCACATGGCTGTCAGCTACTTGCCGGGGGCTCCTTTCTCTCTCTCTCTCTCTCTCTCTCTCTCTCTCTCTCTCTCTCTCTCTCTCTCTCTCTCTCTCTCTCTTTCCGTCTCACGTCTCACTAGCCTTTGAGACCACCGCGATGTCTTCTCGCTCACCGCCTTCTCTATTAATATTCGCCTCGGTAATCGTGCGTAATACCCTCGAACGTGAAATAAATTCGTTGATCGTCAAAGCCCGAGGATCGGCATCGGACGTTTTACTCGATGGCGTGGATTTTTTCTTGTTTTTAGGTAAAAATACGATAGTGACGTTATCAAAACAAAATTATTGCTCAGGACGGAAAACGCCGTTGCTAATGCTTATCCATGAGATTGGTACATCCAAGAAAATCATCCCTTTATCATTGCCTCGGTCTACTGTAATATTCAGTATATAGGGTGGTCATAAAGTCACCATCCATTCTCAAAATTTCTTTTTACCAAATTGGATCAGCACTTTACGAGCGTCTTGCAAATGCTTCTAAAGTATCGAACCAGCCTATAGATCGGATGCAAAAAAATATTCGTCACTGCGGTACTCAAAATTTCTTTTTTATTTATCAAATTCACATCCCAAGCGAAATTGTCAAATAAGATGTCGGTCGCTCGATCGCACGAGAAGGATCGTTTTAAATTCACACAGTCGCCGATATCTTCGTGGGTGGACCACGGGTGGGGTCATCTTCTCTCTTCGCGGAATATGTTTACATTAACGGCGCGGCCAAAAAGTCCAAGCAAACCGCAAACTGCTTAACGAGTTTGGTTATGCTCTTTTTCTATTCTATGCGTGACCAAACTGCATCACCCATATGGACCAACACGCGCGCTATGGCCAACGGAGAAATGTGCACACGCACGCGCGCGTGTTCACGGACGAGATCGGGCCAGGGTGGTGGGGGAGGGTGGAGGGGGGAACTCGGCTCCAGAGACGACAAAGAGAAAAAGAGAGACAGAGAGAGGGGTGGGGGGGGGGGGGAGAGAGAGAGAGAGAGAGAGAAAGGAGAATCTGAGAAGAATCTGCGGTTCGTATGGCAGGGTGCCTCAAGCAAATTTTAATTTCTGATGAGTTTCGTATTGTCATTAGAGTCGGGAAAGCCTCGCGAGTTATGGGCCCGGGTTATTAGATTTCTTACAAATTGTACGCGTCCCATTAACGAGTCTCGTCTGTCTGGATTACAGTCCCAGTCCGGGCCAGTATGTGCAATTTGAGGAAGGTTCGCTCTTTTTCTTTGCCTTCTCTCCTTCCGTCAGGTTTCCGACAGTGAAGCTCATGGGAGCGACTTGCTTCGAGGAAATTAATCGATTCGCGCAACGAAATTTTCCGTGCTGGAAAAAAAAATATGTGAACTACATAAGATGGGAAAAATAGGAAATTTCCATGAGGCACAATGATACGGATGATAAGGTATATTTTGAAAAAATGTCTCGCCTTAATTTATATCAGTTGAAAATTTTACAAATTTTTCCGATACTTCGATTTGCTATATATGCGCGGAGGAGAATTCGCATATCCGGCAAAAAGTTTTTAAACTTTAAGTAACGACGAGGTATAATTTAATGCAGGATTCGAAGAACGCGGAGGCTGTGGTAATTGGCCAAATTGGTGATCCTGCCAATCAATCGTTAAATATCAAGGACCATGCCTCGCGGGACAGTCGTAGAGATTTTTGTCATTTTTTGCCGATGCCCTTTACCGCTGTGGAATTTCGAAAGCCCGCGAGCTCACGAATAAATTAACGAAAATTTCCGCGAAATAAAAGGTATTATCGTCCGTCACGCAGAACTCCATCACCCCCTCCCCTGTCTCTCTCGCTCTCATTCTTTATCTCATCCTAATCCAGCCTTCATCCATGCTCGCTTACGTAATCGAACGATTCCTCCCCATTCTCTTTGTTCGTTCATTCGATTCCGCACGAAAAGTCTATGGGAGCCGTGAAGTGCGGAGAAGAAAAAAAATGAAAAAATATATATACTATAAAGAAATAGAGCGATGGAAGAGCAGTTTTAATCGAGGTTTAATCTCTCCTTACGGCACTGGCCCTTTCAAAAACAAAAAGCAAATTATATTAAAGCCTAGAGAGTCCACGAGTCTCTTAAGGAACGAGCCCTCCCGTAAGCAAAGAAAGAAAGTTAGAAGGAAGATGAGAGAGAGAGAGAGAGTCATGCTGAAAGAGAAAGAGATTTAAACGAGAGAGAATAAAGGAGATAAAGAGCGAAGGAGACAAGAAGCATATTTCGTTTCTACGTTCTCTCTCGATCTTCAATAGAAAAAATTTCAACGGAGAGAGAGAGAGAGAAATTCCAACCCTACAATGTGAACCTCCGTATGGCCGAAGACCACGTGGAAGTGGTGCCATCTCTTTTTGATCCACCCTGTAGAGAAACACGTGGCATTCGTGACACAGGTGCGAAACGCCACGATCCATACTCCAAAACTACAGTAAACCTTCGGAGATGACGTTAAACCGTGGAAAACTCGAGGGACCATTTCCCAAAGCGAAAATATCCCGGCAAATGGCAAACTCTCTTTATCCGATGTCAGCTATCAAAACGTTAAGAAGAAAAACACGAGGACGAGGTAAACACGATTTTTTTTATTTCAAACTTACCGAGGAACCATTTGCATTGCGAAAATTGACACTCGGTAATACATACGTATATCACGACTATAAAAAGCAAGACTTAAGTTAAGTTTCAGAATTTTCAAAAATTATACAAAAAAAATTGGTCATACCTCCAAGAATTTAGATCCAAGAGGTGAAAGGGTTGAGGAACGAAAAAAGGTAAGTTGCGTCAGGAATCACGTCTGAGCACGGACTGGCGTGCAGTCGGCACCCTGGCAGCCTTCCACAGTCAGCCAGTCAACCAGCCAGCCACCCAGCCAGCCACCCCCAAAGCTTCGCATAATCGAATGCCTATATCTATACCTAGCTACCTAAATACCTACATATCAGTCTATAGCTATAGTCACGAATTGTATATGTATATAATGTATACAAACTGTACATATATAATGACTGTCTACTATTTATGAAGACTCGTGAATACGTCGCGTATAGAGGATTGTATAGGGTGGGTAGGGGGAGGGCTTGAAAGTGGTAGGGGATGGAAATCCGGCCATTTCGATTTTTACGGGCAGTGGGTGACAGTCACTGACTCTCGACACTGCCACGAGATATCGATTTTTTATCGCGACACACTCGGCCATTCCCTTTGATTCAGCCCCTTGGCCAGCTCTGTGGGGATGTGACAGAACTACCCCAAGACCTATACGATGATAACAGGTTGAGACACACGTGCATACATGGTTACACCGATATCACCGAACCCCCGCTGTCCTACGAGAAGACTCCTTTGCAGGCGTTAACGCTTTACAGTATATCGAGCGCGTAATTTATTGTTATTTTATAATAGGGGTGCCCACCCACCCTTAGCAGGACTCCCCGATATTCCAATACCGTAACATTGGCCACAGCTGCGTACCGAAGGGGTAAGACTCTGGACGGTATTTGCATCCCCTTTGTATTCCCTACCAATCATCCCCTTGGACCGGGGCCATTTCTCTTGTGTTCTCTTTTATTTCACGATGCGATAAGCGGCTTAATTTCAATCTTATTCTTATCTACACTCGATAGATCATCGGCAAACACGAATTTCTGGAAAAAGATATCGTGCCGCGAGCCATTAGAAGGTCCTGGAGTCACGAAATATTTTTTATAGCCCTTTGATTATGAAAATAATAATTACAGTTTAGACTCCAGCCAAAACACGTCACGAAGTCACGGGTGAAACTTTATCGCAGGATTTATAAGAAGAGTTATCCAGTCGCTTTCTTGCGTCCGCATAAATTTAAACCGACTATGAGAAGCTTAAAAATTAACGAATGACACGAAGAAAAAATAATTAACACTTTCTCTGTTTATAATAAGAATGGCTCGATCAGTCACGCAGTTGAGAAAGGAAAAACTTCGAAAAGAATAATCCTCGAATCTCGTGCCAATTACGCGTTTATCATAATCACAATTTCAGTCACGCGGATTCCCCGAGAATTTCGTAGCGACCATCAAAAATCATCCCTCGAAAGGCACAGTCAATGGCATCAACGATAACGACCGCACAAACTCATCTCGGTCTGGATAAACTTTGTCAGTTGGTCTCGTGGCAAACAGCATCATTTGTTAGACGAACTTTCGGCCAGTACGCACGAGCTGCGATCTTCCTCGCGCACGAGGAGCTTAGACTCCAGGAGGAATGAACTGGAACGAAGAGGAGTAAAAGGGAACAGAAGCTTTGCCAAGTGAGAAAAGGTCGCTCGGTTGACGCAGCCCGTCAGGAAGTTCCCCACAAAACCGGCACGCATGCGAGGATCCTGAAGTTGAACCCTGAATGGCCCGAACTAGTTTGCAGGAAATGAAACGTATTTCCGTAATTTCGCAAAGCGACTAGCTGGAGTAACTGGTGCACGTAACTCCGTACCGCGCGCATCGTTCCGGGTTACATAAGTTACGTAATACACGATACACGTATCCTCCACGTAGGACAAACTCGCTCGACGTTTCTCGCGCACGATTCTCAGCTCCGCCATTAATATTCACTGGCGGACAATAAGTTTTACCAATCGTCAAGAGAGATTCCTGCGTTACCGACAGTGCGAAGCCACGGTTGTCACGACCGAGTGGCAGTACTCGAGAACGGGAGAACACCTTGAGACCGATCGATCTTCTACATCAAAGGAATCAACCCGAGTTTTACAAAAGTTTCGGGAGTGGTTGTGTGAAGTGTTAAATAATTGGTGAAGGACGCAGAACATAAAGCTGACTGAGCAACGGACAATCTGGCGCTGTGAAAATTGCGCAACTCGTCGGTATAATTGCTTGGAAACTAGCTGCGAGTTATTTTCCCTCGTCCATCACTCACTCATTCAGTCTGGCTGCTCATTCTGTCGACGGTTCAAACGCAAAAGGCAAAGCCTGGCACGAAGAGCCACTAACGGTTCTGGTATCGCAACCAGAAACCATCTAGCCTACCTAACACCTAAATCGACCTGGCTACCTTTATCAGCGTGTGAACAGCGAATGTTCGACTCGTGCCGGAGTGCTCCAGTTATTTTTAAAGGTACATTTTAAGCTTTGATTTTACCGTTTTATTGGACAGTATTTCTTTTCAGCGTCCTTCTTCCTTTAATACACGAGATATAGCCATTTTCTGTTGCTGACGTCACATCCTTACTTTCTACGCAATATTTTACAGTATTGTAATACAGACAATGAAATTGAATAAAATGAGAATTTTTTGACGTTAAAGTAAACTATGATTAGGTTCATTTACTTCCTGGGATTTCCATACGCGCATTCGTGTACACGCTAGTAAGGATGGTGAAACGAGAATGAAAATGCAGTACAGACGGATGAATAGCATAAATGTAAAGTACAAGAAAATAGGAAGCTCTTGTTCCGCAGGAATGGTAACTGGAGTGGATGCATTTCAAGATAACTATAGGAAATCGCGTGTCTTCCCATCGTCCCGACGGCTCGTTCAAATCCTCTAGGAAGTTATGGCCTCGCACACGCGAAACACCGCGATGAGTTTACCGTAGCAGCTTGTGCGGCAAAGCTGCGTGTATATACGTATAGGAACGATGCCACACATGCCGAAACAAAAATGGCAGGTGTGTAAACAAGACACGAAAGGATTTCTTCCCAGTGAAAAGCAATGCCGTAAACGATTGCTTTACCGGAGAGGTAAGGAAAAAAAAAAAAAAAAAACCAGGGAAAAAACTAACAAAATAATCGACACTCACACGTGAAATACCGAAATTACAGAAACGATAAGAAAATTGGCACGGTCGTCGGGACAGCAGGCACAATTACCACGGTAGAGAGGATGTACAAGGAGCGAAGAAACAAAGAGCCTAACAGGAGAACCCAGTGCAACGGTAGAGTGGGGAAAAGAAAACGAAGATAAAGTTCTGGTAAAGCGCCCAGAAGGCTACAAGGTTGGTATCCCTGATAGCCAAGAAGACGAAGGTGAAATGCTTGCTCGTTCGGGTTCAATTCCGGGCGCGTACAACTATTTCTCCCCAATTGAAAAGTGTGTTCTGTCCTGTGTATTGATACAACCCCTTCTCTGCCAGCCCATTGGCTACTTCGCATTGGAGTCACGTGGTCGGGCAAGTCTTGTTATCGGCGGAAAAGGAGGCCTCCCTCCCCCCCGATCCTCCCCCGGCCCGATCAGCCCTTCTCTCGCCCTACGAAATAACGGACACAGCCAGTCAGCCAACCAGCGAACGAGCCAGTAGGGGGTGTCACATGTCGCTTTTCACGTGTCACGCGTGCCTCGCACGCACGCAACACGACTTGCTTCTTTACGAGTGTGACGCTGGTCCAGAACACGTTACACGGACAGGGAATACGAACGCAGTGAGTTATGTCTCCACTCCGCGAAAAGCTATGGCATTTATTAGTGGCACAGAGGGAGAAAGTAGAGAAAGTAGCTGCCGGGGATTCTCGGATTCTGGCGAAATTACGATTCTCGCCCGGCCACTTTTTCTTTCATCTATTCGCACGTGAACGGGGCAGTTTATCAGGACGAGCCGAAGTAACCCGAAGTAACCCGAACTAACGCGAACGGGACTCGAGTGGAGCAACACGGGGATAAGCTGTCCAGGCAGGCGTTTAATTTCCCTATGGGTGTTTGACTCTACGTGTATTCCGGTAGCTTGATAAACGGGATACCTGGGGGATGATACCTAGTCGAACGTGTACCTTCAGACTCGGGGATGGGATTTCTACGTTCAGGTAGATAATTCGATCGGAAATTAATTTTTACTCCGAAGGAGTGTCACGTAGAGGGAAACCCTCGACGGGATTTCCTAGGGGATACCAATCGCATTGCATGCTGGGTAATAAGTGGCCTGCCAACAGCGAATTATTCATCGGGTGACATTCGATGATGGTGATCGTCGCTTTGATCTCGACTTCCTTGTAGGTTAGGAACGCCAATCTGGAACAAAGGCGAAAGGTGTATCGTGAGCTATGCCAGTGCTGGACAATTTCATGGGGTCTTCGGGGCACCTTGGTCGGAAATCCACGTTCGAGGAGAATTCGTGATTCACGTACCAATTGGTCATTGGATTCGATCGGCTCGTTGAATTTAGAAATTTCAAACAAAGTTAGCGAACCTACACGGACTCCGGGTCAAAGAAACTCGATAAATCCTGCTTTGTTGTAGAAAATGGTATATAGTTTCTTTTTTCCTGAACTTTCGAAACTCCTGATTTTTTCCGAAGTGTCTAATACACCGGGAAATGATAATTCTAACCCCTCGCCCGCACCTGCTGTCTCGTTGTGTTTGGTAAATTGAATGAGAGAGAAGATTTCTCTCGATGATGTCTCGATTTCTTTTTTTTTCCCCGTTATCCCTCGTAAAAAAAAAAAGAGAGCAAGAAAGAAGCAGGAGAAGTTATCTTTCCTCGCGGTGAATTTGATGGGACGGTCGGGTAGGGGTTTCCAAGCCTGCGTTTCCCGGCTGTGCATGTATATTCGATCCCCTTTAAGGCAGGGAAATTGTGTCGAAAAGTTGACGTGAGAGAAGTTATGTTTATGGAGATATGGCTTGGGTAACTCTCCTCAGGACTCTGCCCTTTTCCATCGTTCCAAGACGCATGATGGGAAGAGACCACCAAAGAACTTTTCTGATCCAAACGGTAAGGTCGACCGGTGGAAAAGAAATTTGTGAAAAAAAAAAGAATTTCAATGATTTTCTGAAAATCGATAAAACCCATTTAAGACCTTATACGGAATATATATATATATATAATACAGAATTATATAAAGGCAAAGTAAATGCCAGGTAAACTTTTAGAGTTATATAGAAAACTAGTATAAAAAAACAGTTTAACCCTAGAAAAAAAATGTTTTGGACTCGAAAGTAAAATTTACGTAGGTTATTCTTCTAGGGTTAAACGATCAATGAAGCAATTACAATGAATCTGTAAGTACAGTAAACGAGATAAGCTGATCGTACAACGCGATAAGGTTATCGATAAGGAGAGAACCGGAGATGGGATATGAAAAATCGCTTAAGAAAAAAATGACGTAGGTAGGTATAATCGGCGTGGCACGGGGATCCTCTTTGGGGAAAAAGAATCGAGATACAACTAAACTCCGAAGGGTTGCCGTTCGGGGAGGCTAACGACCCCTAAACATATTTATCGTTGGGGTAGGTTCCGCGCGTTTTTCTGCTGACGAGGGCGAGGGTGGCCTAATTTGTCATAACGTTTTTGTTTCCCGTCAATGGGCCATGGCTCGCTAATACCTGAAATCCCCGCGAGTCCTGGGCGCAGCCGGATAAACTTTATTACGTGTTAAATTGGGAACCCGTTAGGGAGGACTCGAGGTTTTATGACGTGTACCCTGCCCAGGAATCGTTATCCGATTAAACGCCTCGGCCGCTAATTGCTTTTTTATAAGCAACAACATTTTCTCACCCTTCCACTCTATCGCCATCAGCCGTTCACTCACATTCACGGCCTTACGCCTCTCCATCCGTTGCCAACCCTCCGGCCAGTTTTATTCACTACCAACTTTTTAGCAAGAAAAAGAAAAAGAAACGAACTTCCGAACGTATTTCGAGGCTGATCTTTTTTTTGGCACGAACAATTTGCAAAATATATGATGAATGCGGAGGAATCCGAGTGCGCTTGCTTCTATGAGCTTGCACGTGGTACACACGACCATCCGAAGCATTTCCGCCGATTGCGGATAATTGAAGCGAGTCATGCGACCGAACGAGAGGCGCCCTTTAATCGGGTCCGGGATCTTTTTGATTGAGTCGTAGGAAAATGGGAATCAACATTGGGGCCATTGGCATGATTTGTCATAATCAGAAGAGACACGTCACTTCCGTCTAGCGAGTCATGCCCCGTCGGAGCGAGGATTCGACGTGATAACAAAGTAAGATTCTTGGAGCAAACGAGCAAGAGACTGAATAAATTTTTTAGATATAAAATCGTGAAACCAGGGAAGGCAATCGGCTGAGCCGAAGGCTTCGATCCGATCGGATTCTAATCGCATCCGGTGGACTTCCCGTCCACTCCGGAAGGCTGGTCCAGTCGCAGTGGCGCTCTCTGCCGAGTGACTCGCCAATCGATACGATGTGTGAGAGTAAAGAGTAGACGTATTCCGAGATGGGGATTAGGGCGCGGCGACGAAGCGAGGGTGAGGCCAAGACTCATGGCCGAGGGGGGTGAGGGTTGAGAGGGGCAGGGTCGATGCAGCGCTCGACCAAGGTCCACTCTCACTTGGCTCGCACGCTCGAGGGCTCCGTGCCTCAGGAGGAGCCTGAGCGAGGCTGCTGGCCGAGGGTGGTTCGCGGTGGAACCAGGCGGAACAGGGTGAAGGAGGGGGTGCCGGGTCGGGGGTGGCCGAGGCTGTACAAGGGTGGGGGAGCGTAGAAAGCAGAGGGGTGAGACGGCCAGAACCTGCCGGAGAAGAGGAGATGCTGTGGTGCCGGTGGCCGAGGGAGGCTGGATGGCGAGCTGGGGGATGCTCGAGAACAGGAGGAACTCTGGAGGAGGAGGTGGAGATCGAGAGTGAGAGTGAGGGTGAGAGTGAGAGTGTAACGGCGAGAGTGAGGCGGCTTTGAGAGGGCCGAGCCAAGGGGTGAGATACCAAAGGGTTCTCTTCTCCTGGAGAAAGTGAACAGTGGTAGCCAACCGGATGTTCCTTGGACTAGCTAGCGAATCGCCTCTTGCCCTTTACGATTCGACTCCTTTTTCTTCTTCAAATCTTCTTCCAGCGCGCCTGTCGGCTGCGTTTCTTCGATCGAAACCACTTTTTTCTTTTTTCTTTTCTAATGGAAACACTCGCTCTCTCTCTCTCTCTCTCTCTCTCTCTCTCTCTCTCTCTCTCTTACGCGCACACTTCATCTCTATTCTGAAGATGTACTTTGGCACAGCATCTCTGCCGTGTCCTTCGCGTCTTTCTTCGCGAGTACGTACTTTGGCAGGATAATTGAAGACTATCCGAGTCACGATGATCCCGAGAAAAAAAAAAACAAAAAAATAATACAAGGAAAGAGAGAGCCAAAAATAAGGAAGTCTAAACACGACGAGTCAATTAGCACTGGCACAACCCACCCTGGGACCGGTGCACCGCAGTTTACCAAATGGTCCAAGTTGCATGAAGCCAAAATAAGGGAACAGCGTCGAACAGCCCCATTAGGTCCCTCGCACGTGAAACATGAAAATATCCGTGTACGATGTCGGGGGAAAATTCAGGAAAAGGAGGAAGGGATGAGGGGGGACAAGGTGAAACGCCGCTCATAACTTTTCCACGATTCCCCCCCCCCCTCGCCCCGTAATTCCCGCTCTTCCATCCTAACGAAAAAGTGGCAATCTTTTAACTTTTCTACTTTTATTCTTCCTAGAATCCTTTAAACCCCTTATTATTACTAGTCTATTCCGCAGCGCTTTAATATATACATATATAACAAGAGCGCAATGGAGAAACCTGGATATTACGTAAGAGCCATAAGTTCTTCAGCAAACACTCCCGTTAAACCGCGTTTACTGCACTGTGCAAGAAACTACTGCTCCAATTAGCGTGGAACCAGTGTACAGCAATTTCCTGAAGAAAAAAATTGCTACTCGAACCGTTCGGTAAAGAATCGTCCGGAGTTATCGGACCGACTCAACTTTTTGATTTTCTAGACTAAAAATAATTTGTTCTTTGATCCGACCATCGTTTTCATTGTACGTTATAGGAGGACCCCGTGCCCATGGCGTGCCACGTGTACAACCGTAATGGAAACCGAAGAAAATGAATATCGAAAAATATATCGGCGTGGATGCTGTAATATCGGAAAACCAAAAAAACCCGGAAACCAGAGGGGCTTAGCTGGTTCGATATTGATTAGTAATAGGGAGCCGTTCAGTGTGCTGGCGGTTTGTACAGCGTAGATGTGCCGTCTCGTAACGGGGAGAAACCATTCGAGTCTCGGCCCCGCTATGAAAACACCTGTATAGGCTCGCACGCTCCGATATAATCCAGCCGATTATTACGTCGTTACGTGATATCAGGAGCAGGAGGGGATGGCCTATACATATAGAGGGATCCTGCGGGTTATCACGTGTGTATTTCCTTTCGTTTGCTTCGGCTAAATAGACTCCAGTCAATCTTCGGAAATCCTTTTTCACACTCATTTCGTCTAACCTGATCTCTTGCGATTTTTTTTTTCCATAAAATTATAACGAGTCTCGATCGATTGAAATTTTTGAAAATTTTTATCGAACGTACGATTCGATCTTTTTTTTTTTTTTTTTTGAATCGCCATGACTGTGCTCGGTAAAATTATGTGCTGGAACACCCAATGACGTTAAATGCTATCCAATCCTTTGAGTACTTCCGGCTTTACGTATTTTCCTAGTCGCAAAATTATTCGTAATTACGTCAATTAATGTATGCAAAGTCATTTTCCAGGCTTGACTGCTGACGGTTCGTAATCCGTTGACGCAAGAACTTACGCGTTCCTTAACAGGCCCGAACGTAGTACCAATTAAAGGTTGAGAAGGTGGGTGAGAATGTGGAACGAGAGGGTAAGTATAAGGAATGAGGGTAGGAATGCAGAAAGGAACTGGGTCAGGAATGAAGGAATCGAGGATTTGAAGATTCCGTAGCTTAATTGGTGGTTGAGGAATTTTCTTTTTTTTTTCTCGAGATTTTCGACCGGGCGTTGAGGAAAATTGGGAGAAGTAAATTGAGAAAAATATTTTGTGCTTCGTAAGAGGAGAGAACGAAGAGAGGAAGGAAAATTGATAAGAGAACTAATTCACGATAAGTCCCTCCTCCACCTTTCTTCATCGACATCCCTTATGGCTGGCTGGATGACTGACTGACTGACTGACTTACTCCTTCCTCTCAAGCGGGAATTCCTGAAGCGGGCCGACATCAGAAAACAGGAAAAGAAAAAGACAATAAGGCGACCCTATTAGAGCTCAAAGAAAAACGAAGGCGGCACACCAGTGAAAAAGTTCAGGGAGGGTCTCCTTTAAGGAACTCCCTTGAAACTCCAGCGTCTATCCTTCCCCGCGAGCCGCCCAGCCAACGAGCCAGCGACCCTCCTCGTAACCCCACCTAGCGCCATCGAGAAAACATACTGGAAATCGAGAAAAATTACCGCGACACCCTGATCTTTGTCCGCCGCTAAACAAATAATCTATCCTTTAACCGATCGGCAATCGAATCCCAAATCTTTTCCTTTTCGAAAAAAATTTCAGACTTTATGACGATTGCCGTTACTTTTTTTTTTATTTCCCCAAGAATTCGAATTATCGTGAATCCCATTATTAATTTTCATTGATCTTTCGTCAAAACTCTACTCTGCAGGCTACCCGCGGAAGAATATTTTGAAAAGTTTCGAGCAACGTATATTGTACGAGCCGTCGATGATTTTGAGAGCACAAAAAAGGACGCGTCAAATTTTGAAATAACAAATCGAAAGGAGAAAAAAAGATACATGCAAATGCCCCGACCAGTTGAGTTTTCTCAGGACAGACTCATCCCTCTCCTCGTATCTCCCTCTTGCTCTCTCGCTTGCGCTCGGTGAAGGCACTCTCTCTCTCTCTCTCTCTCTCTCTCTCTCTCTCTCTCACCCACTACAGCCCTACTCCCTTTAACTCCACCTCCTCCCACCCCTCTCCCTCAGGCCCTTGCAGTGCCGGCGAAAGGGGGTCCCCCTGCCCATGTCCCCTCTACCAATGTGCGTTGCGTAGGCGAGCTGGCATGTTCTCGTTTATGGGCGCGTAGAGGAGTATACGTGGTGGTGAGGAGGTGAGGAGGTGAGGAGGTGACCGAGGGGTGGAGGGTAGCTCAGGAGGTGTGGAGACCTCCACCCTCCGAAACTCTCTCGTGCGAAGCGAAACTAAGGGGAAATTGACCAGTGGACAGTGGCGCTCATTGCACTTTGCAGGAATTGAGAAAGCACGTGAAATACAGCAAATAGCTTGAAATAAGGGGTTCTCCATGTTTTTCATACTTTCTTCCCTTTTACCCTAACAGGGAAAACTGGAGTCATCGTTATCGAAGCAAACGTTTACGTGCTGCGTTAGAAATTTCTTAATGCTCTCGGTGTTAATACGTCATCCGAAAATATTTAAATTCGCACGATTAACGCGAGCGTGTCTTTGAAATTTATAGGGAGAAAAGGTTACGTGGTTCAGGATGACGAAAAGAAAGAATAATTATAGAAAGTAAATCTGTCGGAGTTATCCCATTAATTTGGAAAGGTCGACTCGGTCCGTCCAGGTTGGACCACTCGTTTGCGTTGGATTCGCTGGTCTCTGGCTACAACCGCTAGGATTCCGGGAGTCTGATCCGACCCTCTAATTAAGGTAATGGACCTAGTGATATTTTTATCGCCGCGTCTCGGGAAGCACGTGGTCGGAGAATTCGAACGGTAGCCAAGAACAGGATCGCGTGCTGCATACATAAAACAACAGCGAGGGATGAAAAAAAAAAAGATAAAATTATTTTCGTCCCGTTTGGCTCGTCGTCCCTTCTTCCGGAATCATAATCGTTAGTCCTGAGCAATGAATGGGTTCCTCGATCGTTAACCATACAGTCCTACCTATTCTCACCTTGACAAGGAGATGAGTCAAAAAGAAACCGAGAGGAAGAAAAAAAAAAAAAAAAAATGTAAAAAGGTCATCAGAGACACGAACGAAGTTCCTATCGATAATAGTGACGACGATGATCCGTAACAAAATAGCTGCTAATGGCGCTACTAAAATTCTCTTTCTTCTGGATAATTAAAATGTTTTCCTCGCGTATGTAAATCGAGCGAGTTCTCCCGCATGAGCAAGGAGGGGTTCACGGGGGGTGGAATCGCTTGGTAAAGTAGAGGAGGCTGGTAGGATAGCTGGAAGGCTGGGAAGGCTCGATGGGTGAATGGGTGGGAAGGGTGAACTGGGGGGTTGATCGGAGAAGGTGAGTTTCGGAACGCAATGTCCGGCCTGGTCCAGCTAGCCGAGTATTGATCTAGTTGTGCACCCTCCAGGCTCCTCCGCATCCTTCGCCACTGACTCGGCCTTCTCCGTGAACAACCCCTACGTGTTCCTGGAGCCGAAGCAAGGAGGGAGAACCCGAGTACGCAGGGGTGGCCGAAGTCCAGCTTGGCAAGCTGCTCCAGAACACGGTGCTACGCACGTTCACTTTCGCTCTCGCTCTCTCACTCTCCCTCTCGGTGGATTCTCTCTCGGCCTCTCCTTCACCTCCTTCGCTTCCACTTTCTCCCACTCGTCCTCTCTCTCTCGCACCTCTTAGATACCCACCAGTGCCGCTCAGTCCCAGGATCCACGGTCTGGCCGGATGAGGTCGGCTCTGCAGGAAAATTCGAGATCCACCAGGAGGTCGCGGCCAGGCAAGAAAAAGTCCAGTCAAACTCCATCAGGACATCCTGCAGGAAGAGTCTCAGGGTATAGCTGAGCTAGATGAAGTCATCCAATAGCATTAATTCTCATTTCCTGCATGTCCAGCGTGTTCGGATGGGTGGTCCTCCAGAAGGACCTTAGACCCCATAGGCTTCCTTGAATATCTTGGAGGGTCGAAGTCCGCCATCTTAAATACCTTGACCAGTATAAGCTCTGGCGAGCAATCCTCCAGGGGTTGATTCGCGCATGAAACGGATTCACAGGCGGACCTAGGCGTCCCTCGATTAGAGAGCAAGGCTTGGACCAGGTGTTTCGCTATCAGGGACCCGGGAGTAATCAAAGAAACTAAAAGTACTTGTTTAATTTTCAAAATTCTTTTTTTTCACCTCGATACCAAGAACCACCCTCCTCTTTGCTCCAGACACGTTCCCCAGTTCGTACCATAATCTCGTTACCGTTCGAAGATTCATCTTATTTTTTTCCTCTCAAATCTTGAAGCAGCAGCCGAACGCGAAGACGAATACGAAGTCGAGAACGAGAAGATCCCAGCTTCTTTCACGAGGCGAGAACGCTGTCGCAGATAAGTTCAGCAGAGTTATTCGAAGGGCGATAAAGCCAGTTCTCGAGCAGCAGAGAGCGTTAGGATTGGCTCGGCAGAAGGGAAAAGGAGGGAGGCACTGGCGTCGAGATTAGTATTAATTTATAGCACTGCGAGATAGAGGAAAGTGAAATTCCGCGAGCACCGGGATGCTTTCCACTTCCACGGACGTAATTAGATCTACGTCCCAATTTTCCAGGCCACTGTCCGCCACAGTGTTGGTACCCGTTCTCGCTAGGGTTCTCGTATCTGACCCTCGAGCCTCCTCGCTCACGTTCCACTCTACTCTTTCCTCCTCTTGTCTGTGTGGCAGCCAGCGTCTCTTAAGCCAGCCAGCCAGCCGATACGAGATTAAGATCCGAAGTGATAAGAGGTCGTGGCGAAGGGGACCAAGGAGGAGAGGAAAACGCGAGGCTTTATCGTTATCTTATTAGAGTAGCCGAGGTAGTCGCGCCAGAGGGAAAAAGAAAAATGAACGAAAGCCAAGAACCTACCCCACGGGTCATCAGTCATCCTATAAAACGATCTTCCCTTCGTTCCGCCCTCGTTTAACGGAGCGACAGGCCCGTATCTTGTGCGACCTTCGACACCTTCCACAACAATCCACGGGGATCCACCAGTTTCCGATTTTACATATTCGATTGGTCCAGTTCGATTTCGTACCTGTACGACGAAACAACATGGGTTCTGATAGTGCACGATAGTCCAGCTTCGAGTATGAGCAAGATGACGCGATGGACCCGGATGGAACTATGATGAAAAAATCCATGAGAATGATTCACGGCCAGAAGAATCCCGGTTCGCGAGGGATGAGAAAAATAATTGTCACCCTCCTCCGCCCCCTCGGAATCCAAGGTTGACGGCCCTGAAGTTCGCGAAGATCAGCCACTGGGGAGCCAGAGCGACGCGCCGCGGCGCCCCAGTCTCCAAGACTTTGACCCACATCATATCAGCCGTTTTTGCTTTGCCTCCTTCCATCCTGCCTTCGACGCCCTTGCCAGACTATTATCTTAATCCTATACATCTGCTTTAAGACGCTCTTAACCGACTTTCCGCGAGAAGGTGGGTGAACGCGGAAGGAGGATGACGGGAGGGAAAATCTACCCTAGGGGACTCGGTGAGATCATCCGAGCGAGTGAGAGAGACAGGGATGATCGGAGGAGAAGGAAGAGAGAGAGAGAGAGAGAGAGAGAGAGAGACAGAGAGAGGACAGAATCCCTAGGAGTGTCGCTCGTCGCCTTTTTCCACCCTTGGACGCAAATATTTGTCGCTCTTTAAGAACAGGCCCGAGTCCCTGATCGCGGCAAACCGATTGGGTGGTCCGGACGTGAAACGATCGTAAAGTCGTATATGAAATCGACTAATTAATTTGGCATTTACGGAGGCGTCGCTTTCGTGGAAACCGCGAAGGACCGCCGCGACGTCCCCGTTCGGTCTTTGCTACTTGGATGGTTGCGTAAAGCGACGCTGCGGTCATTGCGAAACACCGAGAACAAGAAGGAGAGAATCGCGGAATGCGAAGGAAGGTGGAAAGAGACAGCGAATATTCACGTTTTGGTATATATCATGTATCCTGAGTCTCAATGCGAAATAAATTACATTAGCATATTTTCGAAGACGATGACAAAGTCCTGCGCCGCCTTCCACGGCGGGACCGTGAGAACTCGCCGATATAGAGTCCAGTGAGAACAGTCCTGAAGCCGCTGGCTGCTCGAAGACCTTGAACGAAACTCGCGACACTCATCGTTTAATTCGTCATTTCACGCGAAAATATTTCCTCTTCCAGTTTTATTTACTCAGAAAATACAAACAACGGTCACAATCTCAGCACCTGGAAGATACAGATAGACTCGGATAACATCTTCAAGAGGAGGAGGCAACCTCCATTACCCCTTTTACTGCATCACAGTTAGAAACATTCCCTCGTTATAGTTATAGTCGGACCCGAGGGTAAAGGTTGGTTCATAGAAGAATGAATGGAGGGAGGTAAATCCGCAGGGGTCGACGTACGAGAGAAGCCTATATGTGTGTGTGTATATATATATATATATATACACACACAATTGTATATAAGTCAAAGAACAAGGACAAGGACAAGGATATGGATCCCACGGACCAGGAGAGGTGGGTGCGACGAAGATGGATGCACCAGTCAGTCCCCACCTGGTCCGCAGAATCCCGTGGCAAATCCGGAATCGAGTTCGCGAATGCGAGGGACGATTCTCACATACTGACCGACATTTTTGCGGTCGCACGGAATGTCCGTTGAGCCGCAGGCACCGGCGTCAGATTAAAAATCAGCAGGAGGGCGCCAAGGCTAGGGCGACCCCACCCGAAGGTGGTCCAGCGTCCCATTGGATAGGGAAAGTGTTTGTTTTACAGCATCTTCCGTCCCACCTCCTAACCCCTCGTTCGACCCACCTCCACCCTAAATACCATATCAAATTAGGTATCGTTAGTGTTGACTGTCAGCGAGACCAGCGTCTGAGGTTGCGATGCCGACGCGCGGTCGGGATCCTTAAGAGCGGATCGAAGATCTGTTCGCGGAAAGGAAGCTGATGGCTACGCGGAAACTGAGCAGACAGAAATTAATAGTCTGTTGCATTGGACCAGGGGAGCGGAGGATGGATGATCCTGACCAAAGATTCTGCGATCTCGCATCGGACACCTCTGGACGCGCTGAGAGGCCACCGAGTCTGGATTGTCAATCTCTTTGGTGGTCTTGCGAATATCCTTGGAGATTTTCCGAAAATTCGACGAATTTTCGGACCGGTCAGAAATCTCCGGAATTCATCTGGGATATTCGGCTGAAGGATAATTATAGCGTAGGCGAGACTCATTGTCAGAGTTAATAGCAGGGACGAAATTGAAGCTGCTGGAAGGACTCCTGGACCATGTCGGATTCCTCTCATGGTAATGTGGCTCGTGTCACCTATTAATTACGAGATTCAAATTATTTTGATAATTATCCATCTACGAGGAGGACCATCACGATATGAGGTCAAACGGTTTGAAAGTGTCTTTGAGATAAAAAAAAGAGGATGCTGAGGTCCGTATCTCGAGCGAGCGAAATTGAGGTCCAAGACGTGAGAAGAGACTGACAACGGCAGACACAGGCTACCGAAGTTACCGAAAGGATGGGCGGAGAAGGGAGGGGTCGTGGAGCGAGGAGGGGGTGGGTGGTACAAGGAAGATTACTCGAGTATAAATTAATGGCGACTCGCGACGACAGTTTCATAATCGTTTTCCTTGCTCGAGGAGCAATTAGAGCCAATTAACCCGGAAACGCTTTCGAAAAGGGTTCCGACACGATGCTAAGGGATCGCCGTTTACTCCTTTTGCATTCTTGGACTCTCGTCGTCCTTCCATTAGCCTACGTACCGTCTAGGGACTTTCTGTTTTCCCTAGAAATTCCCTAGAAAGTCTGATCGAACTTACTGACGTCACCGTAGTAGTACTTGTACCTAGACAAAGTCAAAACGTACATGCGTGTCGACGATCTGTGGACTTTTCCTTTGTTCGCGAACCCCGATTGGTCCGGTTCGACGGTCCAGGTTCAGGAAGAGGATCACGTGGATCGGACCCGGTGGACCAGCCCGAGGAAAGAGCTTGGAGAATGTTTGCCGACGATGCCTCGTTTTGCTAATTCGCTAACGACCGTAGCTAGGCTCGTCCGCATTTCGCGAGCGGCTCTCGATTACAAGTTTAAGGTAGCCGCCATCAGCGGCACCGGACGGCGTTCGCCTCGTAAAATTATCCGTAATAAAATAGTGATTTACGCCCCCGTTCCAGGAAAGCAGACCAGTCAGACGCTCATGACTCCTCGAGTGCTCCGGCTCGACTGACCTTTTAAATAATTATTATTTTTGCGAAATCCACCAATACCTACTACTCGGCTCGCACAGCCGCGACCAAACCCGACTGGTCTTTAGCGTCGCTTCTTTGTCTCCTTCTTCTATTGTACATCCGCAGAAAACGTTTCGATTCCAGCAACGCCGGCTTTAACCATTAACTGCTTTTCCTATGAGTCGTAATACGAAACGACGATACCTTAAGAGGAAATCATTGAAAATCCATATAGAAAAGAAATTTCTTCATCATAATTTTACCCGCGGTTACGAAGCCGCTGATTATTTATCCGAAGAGGAATGAAAACGCGAAAACAGATAAATTGACAGAAATTTCATATTCGACCGTGACGAAAGGACCGAAGGAGGATGTAAAAGTAATATCAGGATGATCCCAAAGTGTGAGAGCGAGTGGGTGAGTGAATGTCGAACGAGAGCGAGAGTGGGTCCCTCGTGGAGAGGAGCGGAGGGTGCAGAGGGAATAAAGGAGGAGAAGGAGGAGGGGGGTAAGGGAGCTAAAGAGGAAAAGCCGTAGAGGACGCGAAGGGCGAAGAACGTAAAGGCGACGGCGAACACACGACAGCGGCGAGTCGTAAAACGAAACTGTAAAACTAGGGCCATAGCCGACGCCGTGCGCCGTACCAATTTTCCCGGCGTCGCTCTCTCCCCAGCTGGTTACTAACCAGCTCGTCTTCTCGCTCGCACTCCCCAAGGTGCGGGAGGCTCGCGCTCTTTCGATTCCCCTGGACCCAAATTCTCATTGGCCGAGCGGCGATAAACCCATGCGAGAAAACGTTCGCGATCGACCGCACTTACACCACCGAATTGACCTTTCGACCTGAGAAAATCGCAAGAATCTAATACCGCTGGATTCCTTCTCATTGTCAGATTCGAGACAACGTCTGGATAGTAATAGCCAACTTGGAATTTTTTACTTCGATTCTTGTCTTTTTTTTTTCATTTTAACGCAGAATTTACAAGAATCGGCCGAAACGTTCGTCCGACCCGGTCCGGTGCGTGGTTCGAACCAGTATTTCTCAACGGAGGCAATATTTTAGGTGCCGAGGACAATGGGTGGTGGGACCGGAAGGAAAAAGCCAAAGTGTCGACAATGCGGATGAAATGGAGCATTTCCCTCGCGGTTTTATGCGGCTCGTGCGTCTCGCGCGTAATGCGTAATGCGTAAGCGTTGGAATTGGAAGGGGTGCCTGAACAAAAGGCACCGTCAACGCCTTTGGCCGTTGCTAGAAAATTCAATCTAGCGAAAGTTTATGTGTGCCAACCGACCCCCCATACGAGATGTACCTAGGGGGTGGTACGATGGCTCGGGGTGTCGAGAACGAAAAAAAAAGAAAGAGGAAACCAGCTGGGACTATCGTAGTTCTATTAGAAACGAACGCATTTTATTAAGGCGCTTTATGGCCAGAAGCGTACATACCTCTGGATACCCTTGCGACATCGTATTATGTATGTATACATACCGCGTAGTACCTAGCATCCACCTTATACCTAAATGCCTTTGAACGAACAGCATCCAGACCGAGGTCTTATGGCACGCTTTATTTTCCCGCGAAAAAGCACCTTGGCACCCTCAGAGAAAAGTGACGTCAAACAACTCGCTGGGACCTGGAACTGCTAACTCGCTAAACTCAGCTTACAGGATGATGCTGGACCAGTATCCACTATCACGGACTTTGATTGATATCATTAGCTGTGCCTGTGACGTCTGGTACCTGAAATTAATCTTTGGAGAACTTTAATCATCTTGCGAAATTTTGTCTTACCGCATGAAACCAATGATGCTGCATGAACTTGATACCTGTATCAGTCGGTGGACCAATTGCCGGAACGAAACAATCGACTTATGGTATCAACGATTCTAATCGATGGTAATGGAAGCAATATTTTTTCTGAGAACACGCGAATTTTTGTTTCGGTTTTTTGGCGGCCCCCTAGACATGGAGGATTCGTAACACGTTGATGGTAAAGATTTTGTACCGATAGAGGATAAAGAAGATTAAGGATTGCCGAATGGTTGACGGAAGATAAGTAAACTAATCATTTCCGTTTGTCGACGATGCTGCCACCTCTGAGTCGAAGCGGCTACTACTTTTTTAGCCCAAGTAAAGAGCGATGAGAAGGGAGTTGCTCCACGCTACGGCAGAGATGAGTAGGGAGATGCACAATGCTAAGGTTTTAGGCGATACCAAAAGCATGGCGCTAAATCATAGCGGCGAGTCTGGAAGTAGGATTTTGTGATCATTGTCTCCGTCGACAATGCGAATCTCGTGGTTGCCGAGCTAAACGTGAACACGAACGCGTAGCTTGGCGGGCAGAGGTTCTCCGCTACTCACCGCTGGTTCCCAAAGCAACACGTATAACGAGACCGGGAAATATAAAACTTCTCAAGAACTATGGACAAAGCCCATTGTTGAAACATTTTAAAGACAGAAATTTAAGAAAGAAACATTTTTAAGAAAGTGCAATTTTGACTAAATACTATTGGATCTTGATTTACTTTCAAAATTTAATCAAAATATAAATTTGAGGGTACATCAAAATCGAAGTAGATAAAATTGCATTGAAGTTGTAAAAAATCTAAAATAAATTACGTTTAAATTGAAATATTAATAAACAAGGTGTTTGGAACATGCAAATAATCAATTAAATCAATAAAGTAAAATATTAACAGTTAGAAATCGGAAAGTCTGGCCAAGCATATTCAGGAGTACAGGAAGTTGCCCAAAACTGTGTGCACGCAAATTCTTCGCGCAGGACTCGGAAAGTGGGAGCAGGCGAAGAGTGAGGGG